>PUFA01000018.1:3000000-3167500 GCA_003508835.1 Eonycteris spelaea | reverse complement strand
AACACAGCTGTAAAATGTAAGAAGTAAATGAGTTGATGAATAATAAATCAACTTATGAAAACCAAAAGCGTTTCTCTCTACCAGCAATAGCAAATTAGAAAAATAATTATTAAATGGTTTTTACAATAGGCACAAATTATGAGGAATTTGCTTAGCCAAGGGTCTATAAGACTTCCATGAATAAAACTGTAAACTAGGAAAAAGAGAAAAGACAAAAAGGGTTATCTCAAAAAGATATTCACATCAATTTTTCCTCTAATTTAATCTATAAAATCAATGTAACCCTAATACAATTGTATTTGAATATTTGAGAAAATTAGTAAACTTATAGATCAAAGTGAAAAAAAATGCTATTGTGATATTGCCAGAGCAATAGACACATAGATTAATGGTACAGAATAGAGAACTCAGAGAATACTCTTAATTTACAATAGAGTTGACACAACAAATTAATTGGAAAAGACATGTTTAGAAAATAAAGTTTGGAAAACTAACCCACTATGTGAAAAACAACAACAACAACAACTGTGTATCTACACAAAACAATAAGTAATGTGTACTATAAGTAGATTAAACATTTAAAGTAAGAGATAAAACTGTATATTTAATAGAGAGAAAATAGAGAATGGCTCTCTGATCAAAGGGTAGAGAAGTACTTCTTAAAACTTCAAAAGTCTCAATAAAAACTTCATAAGAAAAATGAAAGAATACTATTACATGCAAAATAAAGATGTCTAGTCAAGAAGAACTCTATGAATAAACAGGCAGATGGAAAACATTAGCAATGTCTAAAATCAACAAAGGACTAAATTCTATAATAAACATAACTGAATCAAAGAAAAATACAGATCCTCAAAGGAAAATGGTCAAAATATGTGAGCAGGCAATTTATAGAAAAGGAAACACAAAAGATCACCAAGTTTATAAAGACACCCAAACTTATTAGTAAAAAAAGAAATGCAATTTAAAACAACAATGAGATCCACTTGATTTAATCAGCAGTGATAATCATGTTCATATAACTTGTGCCCTGATATGACATGGTGAGAAAGGAACATCATTTCTACGGTCTTCTTCCCAAACTCCAAACCCAAGCCTAAACAGGAGGAAACATCAGACAAGTCCAAATGAGAGGGCATTCTATAAAATGCCTACCCAGTATTCTTTAAAAGTCTCAAGGTCATAAAAAAAAAAAACAAAAAACAAACAAACAAACAAAAAAAAAACAAGGAAAGACTGAGAAATCACAAACAGTAGAGGACAAGGGGACATAATAACTAAGTGCAATGAAGTTTTCTGGACTGAATCCAGACCATAAAAAGGACCCAACTGCAAAACTGTGAGATTTAACTACATCTCTAGTTTACTTAATAGTTTTTTCCCAATGTTGTCTCTTAGTTTTGACGAATGAATGTTAACATTTGGGGAAGCCAGGTAAAGGATATATAGGAAATTTCTGTATTATGTTTGCAACTTTTACATAAATCTAAAATTATTCTAAAATTTAAGAGATTTTAAAAAGTAAAGTTAAATAGTCTTTTACACCTATTAGACTGACCAAAATTAGACCACTGAGAAATGCAATGTGTTGCAGAGGATATGCAAATATAGAAACTTTTATGCACTACTGGCAGAATTATAGATTGGTGCAGATATTGGAGAGAAATATTTCATGCATTATGAGCCAACAATCTCTCTCCTGTACATCTATAAAAAAGAAATTCTCACTCCAAACCAAAGGAGACACGTGATATTTTTATACATCACAAAACATCAGTATTTCTTGTGATGGTGAGTGCCCATCACTATAGAATTGAATATAGAGTATCATAGATTCACATCAAGGAGTATCTTGAAGTATTAGAAGTAGCAGACAAATCACAAACCGAAGTGGGTGGATATTAAAAAATATAATAATGAATGAAAGAAGAAAAAAATGAGATATACTATATTTTATACTACATTTCTAATATAGCATATGAATACTGTATAATTTACAAGAACACACACAACAAAAGTTATATACAATCAAATACATTAAAATGGTTGTCATTACATTAAACACATTAGAATGGAGAGAAACACAAGATTAAGAAACAGGTATTATTGAGCAAAGAAATGATAATAGTAAGACACAAAATAAGTAGTACTTACTCAACTTGTTACACTAAAAAAAATTATAAAAGCGGGCAAAATCTAAAATATTATACTCAGACTAATTAGCAACTGTCCTTAGGGTTCTTTTGATTCTTTGTTAGTTTTTTTTTTTTTTTCATTTTAAAGAAACTGAAATTAATAGGAGAGACTCAAAATCCACTCAGAGGACTCATATTCAAAGACATTACCCTGAACCTACAACTAAAGTTTGACAAATAAATAGTTATGTGTTAGGTTAAAATATTTATGTTTTAGATTAAAATTTTAAATAATGTATGTATGACATTTTAATGAATCTCAATTTAATATGTATAATTCAATTACCTAATGAACAACTAGTTATCATCCCTGAATAAACATATTCTAGACTGTATGTAAACATAAATGTGAATATATGTGCATATGTGTGTATATGGATATATACACAAATATATACACATACATATATACATATATACATAAATATACATATATATATAATGAAGTATTCACTTATCCTATAGATTATCTTGCTCAATAAACATTAACTGCCTTAACTGCACTTAAATTTGTGGTTCTAGAGCTCATGAAAATAATATCTCTAGGTAGGTGATGACTTTAGTGTAATTTTTTGTTGACTGAGAAACAAATCATGTAGTCTAGGGCAGCCCTTTACAAACCCTTATGTACACAAAAAGCCCTTATGTACACAAAATCACCTGGGGATTTTATTAAAATCCAGATTCTGACCCAATAGTCCTGGATTGGAGTCTAAGATTCTGCATTTCTAACAAGCTCCAAGAGGCACAAACAGTAATGGTTCATAAGTATACTTTACGTATTAAAATTTTCAAATGACATGATTAGTTTCTCAAAATTACACATATAGTTTATGCAAGAGCTTTCACAAATGTACAACTGATTGACTAAAATTCTTTAGTATGGAGCTGAAAGTGATACCCAAACCTATCTAACTTTCGAGAGATGTAATTATGAAGCAGATATTTATCTGTTATAAAATATCTTTCAATTATCTTCTGTATTTATATTCAATTTAATTTCCACTATAATACATTAGAAACAAATTGAATCCCCCCCTAAAAAAATAAGCTAAATAAGTTAAATTATAAAATACATGTAGTGCTACCCATCTGAATGCTGAAAGAAATCTTCGCCAAATTAAAAGTTTATTTTGGTCCTAATTAGTATTTAGTTTCTACCACCCCACCCATAGTAATTGACTAACAATTAAAATTTATTTTAGGTCCTAAAATATAAATAATATGAAATAAATAAGATATAAATAATAAGGTCATGTTCTCAGAATAGAGGAAGATACTATTCTCTTTGTTGGCTCTGACAAAAGGTCTAGTATATATTTTAGCCATAAACAAAATCTGGTTAAATAATGGCTTGATAAAATTTATATATTCCTATGTAACTGCAAACATGTTTTCACTCACCAATGGCAAAGACATTTTTAACTGAGCAAATGATTCCAAATTTGTTTATGCAAAGAAAATACAATTGCGAATGCTATTTTTTCTTCATTGTGTTTTTCATTAGGAAACATTCACTGTTTAGCTATAACATGTATGCTGGTTAATTCCTTATGAAAGCATTTATCACTGTTCTATGGATAGGCATAAATTATAAATCACAAATTCAACTAAACTTAATTTTATCAGTACCTTGAAATCAACATTAAACGAATGCTGATTGAATTTGTTTAAATATTGAAGTTGGCTGTCATTTTCTTTGACTTAATGAGTTTCATACAGGATTTTAATCTGTGCAATGCTAGATTTTTCTTTGTTTTTTTTTTTATGATATGGTATAATATTTAAAACCTGAGTTTCTTCTCTATAAGAATTGCGTTTGCACCATTTCGGTAGTTCAACAGTAATTAATGGTTAACATAATTAACCTAAATACATATGATTACAGGATTTTCAACCTGTAATTACATTGCTTAATTAGGAAATTGTGATGCAGAATGAGATAATTATGAAAGGTGATGACTTTAAATAAAATCTATCCTAAAGTACTCTTTGTTTATTTAGTAGAGTATATGATTAGAAAAATTATATAGTATTTCTTTTTTCCCAGTTATGTATTTTTGAAGGAAAGCAAATAACATGTATTATGCACTGATTTTTCCCTCCCAAGGTTAAGAAGAATGTACCCTACCTAAGAAGATGAAAGAGAATCAATCTTATTCCCAATGCTTTTTTTTTTTTCCCACAAGAATATGGCAGAGAGTATAAATTGGAAAGAACAACACTATTTGCCAGAAAGTAGCATCACAGTTTCAGTAGGAGTGTACTCACTTTGTTCTTTTGATGCCAGGAGTCAACATGTAACTGAGAGCCCCAGAATAAAATACTAAACAAATCATACTATTGAGCCTAATGAAGAAAGAGAATAATTTGCTATTAATAATTTACCTTAGTTCCTATATAAGAGTCACTCAACCCCTGACCACTTCCTGCTTCAATAAACTAACATAACACGATCCCAGTGAAGGTCACAACCGCTTCATCTAGCTCAGCCTGGACTTCCACACGGGTCCATGACAGGCATTGCATTCCTCTTACACAAAAGCTATCAGCTTACATTCATTTGTCAGTAATGCCTATCTCACCCATTTGTTTGAGAATCAAATAAGGAGGTATTTATGAAGTATTTGGAGCTGTAAAAGGCTAAAAAATACAAGGGCTTTTGTCATTTTCATTAGAGTCCACAGCTGTCATATGATGAAATTAAGGGTATTTCAACCCACCCTCTCTTCTGAGCTATTGACATTTTCCCAAAGAAATGTTTGCTATGTTGAAATGTCCCTCCTCTTACATATACCCATCCTGGAAAAAGTACTCTTTCCCTTCTCTGTGCTCTAATAATATATTTGTATATTTCTCATTTTGCATTTTGGCCTGCTATGAAAGATATAGGTCTTCATTACTGAACTGAGATCTCCTTGAATGCAAAGGCCATATTTTTCATTTCTGTTCCTTGTTACCTATTAAAGTATCTGTTATATAGTAAGTGTCCACTACATTTTGTCAAAGAGCTAAATAAATAATACATAATGAAGATGTCCATAGATAACTGGGAATCATTGTATACCCAACCTCTTATAGAGTTACTATTAGAGTCGTCCAAAAGTCCTGAAAGTAATGGGAATTGAAGTAGAATTTAAATTCTATGTCTAAATTATCCCTACTACACAAAACAAACTTGTTGATTCTAGGAAAAATAATTTCTTAAAATTTCAAGCAAACAATTTCTATGACCCAAATACAAAATCTGACTATAACTGCAATATTCTAAATAAAATTACAAATAAAAGGCTTCATAAACACATGCACACTCTTTGTGTCATACAAATATTCTCTCTGTGACACATGCGTGTACACACACACACACACACACACACACACACACACCAGTTTTACTTTATATTCTAAGGAAATTAGTAAAAGATGTTGTTACTGTATTTATTCTTTCCAGCACCTCTACTCTTGAGTAATCTACAGTGGCATAGAAAGTATTTTTGGACAGACATGAATCTAATCATGGGCCAAGATGGTAATGTATCACAGTTGTTACTGTCCGCAAGATGCAAAGCAGATCCAAGCCATCTGAAGCTTTAGTGAAAATTGTTAAGTGGGGATCAGATGATTATCCATCAGGAGGCAAGCCCAGCTCGAAGAGTCATTGAAAGCATCTCTAGTCACTTTTTAAAATGTGTTTTAAAAATGCAGTCCTGGAGACTTAATTCTCTAAAATGCCAACATAATTTAGTCCAAGCTATTGAAGAGTAAATTTTTTTCCTATCTTTTAATTTCTCGGTCGTATAATTCTTTCAAATGTCTGTACCAGAAATAGTGATTCTGTGTTAATTGATGGAAATCTTCCTTAAAATATAACCTCCTTCTCTAAGTGTATTTTCCAAAATTGGATGCCATTTGTAGTAGAGAAAACCTTTGCATCTTGCTCCTTTATGACCATGTTCAGAAAAATAAATTCCACAAACAGATATTATGCCTCCGTGATGCTGTGTAAATGCTACATTTTCAGAAGCATTCCATACTGATACCACTGTTACTCTCTAATAGCAAAGCTCTAAAACATTGACTTAAGGAAAACAAACTGTGAAACTTATCACTTTGTACTTCTGACTTTCTGCAAAATCAGCAAGTTAAAAGACTAACAAATAAATAGAAACAACAGCCTAAACATTCTCTTGTTTTAATAGTTACACATGTAAATACTGTTACTCTTTGGTGAAATGTCCAACGCAGCTTTGCTTTACCAACTAATTTAGGAGTTTGTGTGAAAAACGGTCCTCTGGGAAGGAAAGAATGTAATAATCTTCCATTCGGCAAATTATCTATTATCTGGGGCGAGTTGGGAGGGAAGAGGATGTAATATGATAAACTGTCCTTCCAGATAGTTTGCAGATATTTCTGTTCGCTGCTAGTTGAAAAAAAAAATATTGGCCTAAATATTCAAGATAAGACTGTTGACTTATGTGGGTTTAGAACTGTATAGTTCTCAGAATTGTTCAGAATATTAGAGTCAAGAAAAAATTTTTCTAACAAAAAAATTTCTATGAGGTGCTACCAAAATCTAACTAGAACATATACATCTTGACTTTCTAGAAGTTGCAAATAAAACTTTCTTTCTAGTTTACCTTTGATTTGACTTCATAAGTAGAAAGAGACACAAATGTGATAAAAATGAATTAAACAAATACTTCTCTCTAAACATATTGACATGTAATTTGACCAGGTTTTCTGATAAGAGGATAACATCTTTGGAAGAACAATCTATTCCCAACACCAAGTTCTTTGAGGGAAAAGTTCATTCCTTATCTTTGTATTCTTCACAATAACCAATGTAGAACCAGGTGTGCAGTAGGCAATCACTGAGTATCTGGTGATTTCAATCAATTCAACTCGAGCATGTACCATATAAGAATGTATCAGGTGCTGTTCAACCCTACAGGTAATATAAGACAGAAATACTACCCTTATAAAGCTTATTGTCTTATTTGGGAAACCAAGCTCACAAATATTAAATTGTTAAATGACAACAAATCAGAGTGTAATACCAAAAAATATCATCTATAGAGTTATCTCCTACATTTAATAATTATAAAACTAAGTTAGAAAAATAGCTCATACATAATTAGACATATAAATATAATAGAAGGAGAAGAAAAACATGAGTCTTGAAGCTAGTAGAAAGCGTCAAAAGACTGGGATTGAATAAAGTTTGACAGTGGGGAAGGTTTGCTACAGAAGATCAGAGAAGATCAACAGAAACTAATGAGGTTTTTCCAGGAGAAATGACATCTAAGGGACCTGAAGACCTTTAGTACATAAAAAAGAAGAGATGAGTTTGGTCAACTTAAGAAAGAGCAGGAGCAGTGGGGGAGGGTTTAAGCAAATGAAGAGTGGCAGAAGAATTATGAGAAGACTGAGTTGATTAACTTAGGGTTCATATTATAAATATTAAAATAGAAGACAAGGCAAAACAGGTAAGTTGAGGTTAAATCATGAAGATCTTTCAACAGTAGGTAGGAAAATTTGGAATTTATTCTTTGGGCAAATGAAAATCACCTAAAAATTTTGATCAGATAAAACTTTAAAAAGAAAGTAGCCTTAATTAAACTTAATCACAACATAAAAAAAAGGAATTAGATTTATTCTTTGTGGCTAAAAAATAGGTCTAGGACCAATGAGCATAAATCATAGGAGGAGGAATTTTGCTTAATGGGAGAAGTATATAACAGTCTGGTTTAACTGAACACAGAATGGAGTAACTTAGAAGATGTATATTCCTTATTAGTTCAAAATGCCTTGTACTTACTGGTCTTGTTTTAGAAATAATCACACACCAAACAGATATTCTGAAAGATATTCTAATTCTGGGCATTTAAGGAATAAGATGTAGAAGATAATGGCAAATTATGAGTATAGAAAGGTCAGCCAAGAAGACATGTATAGTACCAGGTTAGATGATGCAGCCCCTACCACTCTTATTAATCCTATGAGCTCATGGTGCTAAATACTTTGTGTATCTTTTAATCCTTTCAAGACCCTATAGAGTATACACTATTCCTCTTCTTATATTACAGATAGGAGTGGAGCAATGGAAATGGGAAAGGTAGAAGAGGTATTTAAAAGGATGGAATGAAGTTATTAATACTTTACAGGGAGTGAAGCACCATGCTGAGGTTAAGGTCACTTGGTATGACTTAATGCTGCATTATAGCACAGTCCTATATAATCTCTATGCTGTGTTACAGCATAGTCCTATATAATCCGTGGCACCTTGGTATTTGAGCGTCAGTGACTACTGAATCTCAAATCATCATTTTTATCTATTGATTTCTTTTCCTTTTTCCTCAAGCAACTTTAGAGTAGATTATCATCATCATCAAAATTATTCATAATATATCTCTTGGTCACAGGCATCAGAGGCACTGGACGAGATCTTCAGCAATAAAAGATACAGAGAAGCCCATGGCATGAGGCCAAAGGCAATGAAGGCATTTAGTGCAAATGACTGAAAAGGAGAATGTCTGTCACCCTCTCTTTTATTATATACTGTTCAAGGACTGATTTACTTAATGCTTTTTAATGAGTAAATTTACAACAACCATATTGTTTTAACTGTTGAGGATAATGCTAAACTTTTGGTTACATCATTATCTTACTGTTAACCATGATTTTTGGAAGCAGGATGTAGACATGTCATTTATAAGTATACTCTGCTTTTGGCCATCTTAAGACCTTTATTATCTGCTGTTTCTTCTACCTAAAATTTCCTCAGACTTCTTCACTCTCTAGAGAAAGCTAATTCAACTCACAACCAGAGCCACCTCCTCCTAAAGTTTTTTTCCCTCTCCTCAGCATTAGTGACTCTATCAGAGCCTTTGTCATATTATGTCTTTTATATACTCTGAGTTCCTCATAAGCAGAAAAAGGATTATTTTCCTTTTATTTTTTTTATTTTATTTTATTTTTTATTTTATTTTATTTATTTTATTTTATTTTATTTTTTTGCTGTTTATCCTCATTACTTCCCTCTCCACAAACTTCAAAGCTAAAACATAATTTGCACTCAGATTTGTTAAAAATGAAAACCATAGAGGTGACTTAGATATATGTGCAACCTGGTTAAACCATCCAGGTAAGAAGAGGAAATGATGGATTAAGTCCATTTCCTCTTCTGATCTACCTGAAGCTTATTCCTGTAGCTAATACAGCACAGTACATTGAATTGTCATAAATTCTTGGCCTTTATGTAGTGCTCAGCAAGCTGTATAAGGCATATAGTTTACATTCAACATATGTTCCTTGAATTAATTCAAAATTATCTTTGTCTTCTAAACAGCTAATATAATTTAATGGTATAAATCATTATTCTAGTTCTGGAACAGAAATAGGCAAACAGATGTGGATTAGTGAAGCTAAGAAATGGTATTTAAAACTAGTATATATCAAATCCCCTAAAATAAGTGGCAGCAAATTACAAGTCAGTGAATAAAAATATAGCTAAACCACAGGTGGTTTGCTTGGCGCAAAATGTTTCTATAATGCCTTTATGTGTGGCATGCAAGCTGCCATCTTCAAGTCCTACCATTCTCCACTGATTTACACCAGGCCTTTTGCCACATTCATGTTCACTTCTCTACCTCTTGGGGATTTTGAATTTGCAGCTCCTCTGCTATAACTTGTCTTGGAACTATGAATAAGATCGATCTAATTTTCCCTCAAATATTTTATCAAATCTTTTAGGTTTCAGTTAACCTACAAAACTTTCAGAAATATAAGTTGCATTCCTAAAGCAAAACAATGCTTACATAGATGAAACAGAATATGAGAACTTGTACTAATAACAGATATAGTGCATTTGCTTTTATACATATATTAAGACTTGGCTATTTAGGTTACATTTATAGGAAAAACTTTATGTTTTGATTATATTGAACATTATGGACACAATTTTTACTTTTCTTATATACGTGGTTCCCTAATTCTTTAAACACCATGAATTTTGGGGTTAAAAAAAAAATGTCCTTTCTGATCTGTTTTCATTCTGTTAAGTTATAATCCTTTAATTATGGAATCGAAGGTGTTCTGAAATGACTAAAGGAATAGACATACAAACAGATGACAGTAAAAAAAAGAAGTCCCTGAACTCAAGGAAACAAATGTTATTTCTATGCAAAATACAAGAATGGAAATAAAGAATAGTCACCAGTAGAATAGTATTTGGGTGATTAAAGCTTTCTCCAATCTGTGCTTCAGGAGTTTGAGGCACTGCTTAGTCAGTGACTATAATAATAGGGAGTGTGCAAAGGGTGTCAAAACATCTCTATATTTTTCTCCAAAAGTTGGAATATGATAGATCTTGAGCAGAACTCAATTTGTCTAGAATTTTAAAATATGAACTGAATTTATGATTCAAAAGTTCTCATGTCACCTTGTGTCCCTAAAATACAAAGAAAATGTTTTATTACTTTAACTATGAACATGCACTGTACCTCTTTGGGGGGAAATGTCTATTCTGCTATAACTTTTAAGGGAAAATAAATTCATCTTTAAATATTAACTTTATCTTACAGTTTTCTGAAAACTAAATGAGTTAAAATATAAAGGGAGATAAGAAAACAAAAAAAGTATAGCAAGTGACATGGCCATCCCTTTTGGATAATTTATCATTTTAACAGGTATGTTCCTGATATAAAATAATGCTTTTCTAAAGCTATTTACAGTAATACTAACACTCCTTAATTCTTTATTGAAAACAGTTCTTGACAGATAGTTACTGAGCTACCATTATTACATCAGACATTATTCCAAGAAATTTACATGTATTAATTCAACTATTCTCCCCCAAAAGATTTAAAACATATGTATGTATGTATTATTATTACACCCATTTTATAGATGAGGGCACTAATACTCAACCTAACAAATCAGGATTTGAACCTAGGTCAAGGTTCTTATTCACTCTGCCATTCTGACTCCAGATTTAAATTGAAGATGAGTGAAAAGACACATTATCCTTTTGATCATTATTTTAGTTAAATTTATCAATATATCATGAACTTAAGAGTCATTGTTAAAAACAAAAATAAATCATTCATTTTATCCAATAATTATATGTCCTTCCAGTAACAAATTACTCTAATTAGGTTTGATTAAATTGATATACCATAGAAATAATTTTTGCTAAATTTTAGTAATTGTGTATATCCTCCTTGATGTAATTTGATTTTATTGGGGATAAAATTTAAAATATTAAATGGTCAAAATTACTTCAAAAATTTGCATTTTGTCTTATGAGATACTTGAAAGCAGTTTTAATTTTGTCATCTCTTATCTCATTAGTTTCACTCTCAAGACAGTGTATATTCAAAAAATTTCTTGTTAAATATGTGGCTACTTCTCAAGTCAGTATTTTCAACCTAAATTTTTTGTTTTTCCTGAAACTCAAGAATACGGTTTCCAGTTTTCTAATGATTGGTGCAATCTATTGATAAACTCAAGAAACCTCCTAATTTTCCTCTTGATTTCCTCTTAGTGTTAATGTTGGACACTAACACTAAGTTATTTTCTTGTTTATCCAGGATTAAAATATCAAAGTCATAGTCTTTTCAGTCTCAGAGCATTTGTTCAGGCTAGTGTATCTTTCTAGACTGTCATCCTATCTTATTGTACCTATTGAAATCCCATCCTTCTAGGCTTAATCTCTTCAGTCGGATGTGACCTCTTTTTCCTTGGGCTCTCTACCACATTAGTTTATCCCTCTCTTGCAGCAGCATATGTTAGGAGCTAAGGAATAAGCTTCAGAGGTGCCATGCTTCTTGGGTTCATATCCTGGCTCTACCACCTACTAAGCCATGTAACACTGAGCAAGTTACTTTATTTATTAAGTCTTGGTTGCTTATACATAGAGTGGGAAAACTGTAGTATCTTCTTCATAGGAATGTTGGGAGGACTAATAAAATAATTATTGTAAAGTACTTAATTTATTCTGTGTGCTCAATAAATGTTAGCTTTTATTATCCTTATTATATTCACTGTCATCATCATTGTCATCATTTTAAAAAATAAGATATGGCTTATTTTATTCCATTCAATGTGCTTATCCTATGTAAGAACTTTTCCTTTTCATCGTGAGCAAGCACCCAGCTTAAGAATAGAATTGCATGTGATGTTGAGTAAGTAGGTATGACCAAGTAGCTACTATAGCTGGATCAACTCTAGCAATAGATGTGACAAACAAGTTATTTTTAAGTATTGTTTCCAAATAATGTTATTTTTTATGAATTGTAATACAAAATAAATTATTTACAAACACGGCTAATTCATTTGTCATCCTTGTATTATCTGTCACAGTCTCTGGTATGTAGTTGATCTCAACATATAAGAGTTGACAGAATCATGACATAGCATCATTTAAAAAGTAATAACATTGAATATATTTTGGATGATGACTTATGTCTATATTCATTTTCTAGGGCTCTGAGCTTTTTTTATTTAATAAACCCTTAACCTCCCCAAATTATTAACATTTGTTTTTTATCCTTTACTCTTTCCTTCAATTAGTATAGATTAAGTATAGACTGTATGTCAGATGTTGTTTCTTTAGGATTCTAAAAGTACAGATGAAGTCATTGTCTAGAGCCTGACTACCCAAAGTGTCAGCAGCATTAGAACACCTGGAAGCTGGTTAAAAATGTACACCCACAGGCCCTAACTCAGTCTCCTGAATCAGCACTGGCATTTTTAACAAAGTTCCCAGCTGGTTTGTGAACATATTTAAGAGAAGCACTGGCTACACATAATAATCGGTTATGTTTATAAAAATAAGATGCCCAGAATTTAAGTGGACAGCTGATAATACTGCACATCTTAACCAATTAAACAATTCTCTGATAACTCAAGAAGTATTTTTGAATATATAGATAAATTTTTCTAGAAGTACGATTCAACTTTGCTGCAAAATATGTTTTAATGATGTGGCAACTATAAATCCAAATCAACCTGTTGTGATAAAGGAATGAAGATATTAAGATGTTATGAGGATGCTTGCTTCTAGTCCTCTGTGTCGATATATTCTGATTATATCAAAGAATTTTGTTTTAAAAAATACCCTTCATGAATTTTAACAGTAATAAATTCTAGGTGAATGAACAAAAAGGAAAACATATTAGACTTTCCTTTCTCTGAAAGGGTTAAATCAGAATTGAATTTCCAATAGGAGGCAGCCATTTCTGTCACTTGGAAGAATGCACAGAAAGAAGAGAGGTCCATGTAAAGGCCAGCAAGAGTTCCAACTAAATAGGTGAACCACATTGGGGCCCAAAGTAGTTACTGAAATCTAGGGGTCAAGGGCAAAGCTGAATCCAAGCCAGGGCTGGATTAGATGAGAAACTACACCAGGAGCCAGAATCAAGAGGAACAGCCAGATAGAAATAAATGTCAGTTGAGTCCAGGCCCTGTTCAAGGGAAAGGAACAGGTTAAAGCAGTACTTGGTATCAAAAATACCAGAAGCATGTGGCTCTTGATGTGCTAACCAAAAAGAATCTATTGGAGGAAGAAACCTGGGGCATCCCAGCTGCTCTTATGGAACTAGCACTTCCTCCTGGAGTAGTTACTGATGAATGTATGATAATGTGTTCTGCTTAAACCTCAATTTAATAGTTGCAATCAGATCACATAAAGAAAAAACAAGTTCTCGCCTATGCTTTCTTAAGGTTTAATGATTTTCCGTGATCTGCTCTAGCACACAATTTTTAGGTACTTAGCGTGCCCAGAGATGATCAGTTTGGTGTATTTAAAATTTATGATAGGAAAGTTTCCTCAGTGTGTTTCTTATGTGGTGTTTCCTGGATTAAGGGTCAAGAAATAAAACCCCCAATAAATTAGGTAAAACATAAAACACCACTGGGTAATGTGAAAATGGCCTGGATCCAAGAACAGCATGCAAAAAAGCAAGCACTTTGCACTCCTTAAACTCTCCTAAGTTTTCAACACTTATTTATTTATTTATTTAGTTAGTTAGTTAGTTATCTATCTATTTATTTATTTATTTTTCACTTCTTTTAAGGAAAACTCTTAGATACACACTGTGGGAAGGACTTTCTGTCCCTTGGGTCTCCTGGTTTCCTTATTTAAATATTGATTTAAGAGCTGACCAGAGCAGGCTAACTACACATGACAGGTAGAACCCCTTTTCAACAAACTTAATAGGGCACCAGCATTAATCTATTATAACCACACGACCTTCACACAGAAGCCTGTGGCCCACGTGGACAGATGAGGTGTCAACAGCATATAAAAATCTTTTTACAGACTTCATTTTCATGAAAGAACAAGTGTGGGATTGTGTATCAGCATTCTATGCTGGGAAGATAGACACGGCTATTCCAAGTTTACATCTTTGGCTAAAACAGTCTAACCAGCCTATTGACTATCCCTGGAGGACACTCCTTTCTTCCTTTTTTATGACTTTTCTTCTCTATCCAAATTCTAAGTGTTTTTCAAGGTCTATGCAAGTTCCTGTTCCTCCACAAAGTCATCCCAGACCCCTCCTCAAACTAGATGGACTCACCTCCTCTTCATACTTAGAAAGCCTCTTTTACCATAAAGATATAAAAAGTTCACCCATTATATTTATACCCATCATTTTTTGTGTGTGTAAATGTGGTTTATAACCAGTCCCACAAGTTCCTGGTAGAAGTCCTACAGCATTGTATAGTATGTTACCCAGCTCAGAATTCAGCAGAGAACATAGCTCTTCCTCCTTCTTTCTCCTACATAATGCCAGTATCCATGAACACACTGAGCAGTAAATAGGCATTCAATTACTACTAGATAAATAATGGAATAAGTAAATGTATGGACTGTAAATAATGTGAAAGTATAGTGTATCAATAGGACAAATTAATTTTAATAATAAACAAAGACAAATAAATGTGGTTTGTACAACTGCATGATCAAAAAAACATCATTCTGAAGTTAATGACATGTTAGTGCTCTTAGTTCCATCCTTCAATAACCTACAGGACAGTATGCTCGAAACTGAGTTCAAGTGAAGATCATCTGAGAAGCTTTTAAAAATGTTTTGGGGTCTCAGATCACTCATTTACTGTATAAGAATCCTCAGGGGGATAGGAGCGAATAGGGGAGTATCTTTCCATAGACCTAAATTATGTCACCAGGAACCATATCTAGGAACTCCTTCCACTTGGGTGGTTGCAAATAGCTCCTGGCTCTCTCCTTGCGGTGGTGGCATACCAAGCCTCTCATCCTTATAGCATCAGCCCAGCAGAGTCTGTGTTCCAGCATTCTGAGTAAAATATCAGATTCACTCTGATCAAGCCAATCTTGATTTAATTACCAAATCCCTTCTCCCCATACCGGTCACTGGTAGGCTAAGCCACTTATAGTAACTAGTAGAAGCATTAATCTTACTAAAACTTATTCAGATAGAAAATTTAGTACCAAGATACCAGAGAGACGAAGAAATAAATGCTATGAAAGTAACTGGGAGCGATCACCACACATGATTATTTTTCCTACTAGGAAGTAAGTTACTAGAGGGCAGAGACATCTACTTAATCATCCATCCAATGGTGGCTCCGGGTTCTTTATTGATAAAATGATGATTTAAGAATCAGCCCTAATTACTTTACATGTTTTCTTTTAAATATTGATTTTGAAAAACTTATAGTTATTTAAATGAATTATAACATTTGATTCTCACTGAACATCTATGAGGCAATAAATAATGTATTAGCCTCTTTTAGTAAATGAAAAAAACTGAGGTCTTAAAGGTTAAATGTTTGCCTACTCTAATGATTTTCCCACCTTATCATTCTGAATTTTCACATTTGAATGAAATAGTAATGATAAAACCTTTCATCCACATGATGGCATTTTTATATAAAACTATTTTCTATAATGGCTAAGGCAAAATAGAAATTTATAGAGTCTATCTTCCCCAGAGCTTTGCATAACTTAAATTATCCACCTGCCATGTACAAAGTAAATAGCCAGTTTTAGAAAATAAAATTTAAAAAGTGATAACTGTCTGAATCCATACTCTATGTTTTAATCTCTATGTCTCTTGGTGACACATTAAAGTACTATCAGAGAATTATATGGTGCCTTTAAGATGTCATCCAGAACAAAAGCCTCATCACTCATAACAGGCCAAAAGAAATCTAGGAGAAGCAGTAAGCAAATAATTTGATAAAATCTGTCTTATCTTCCCCACCTGATCATTTACTCTTATCCTTGGTATTCTGCTACCTCCTCTGGCATCTGACCCAGCAGTACAGTCTGGACCTTGTATTCTTATAGCCTTTCGAAATGATTTTTGCTGCTGTCTGTGGAATGCTGTTACTGACCCTGCTTGTTCTTTATGTTCTTTATTCCCTCCCCTGATGCCTCCAAGGTCTTGGAAACAACTTACCTCTTGGCCTCATGTTCCTATTATGAATCTGGCATGCCTGTCCCCTGAATTTGATACCTGACTACCCCTTTTGTGCCAGTGTCTGGTAAAAGCTATCACCGAGTTTTAATTTGGAAAATGCAAATATGCCTCTCATTTGAGACAACAGATAACCTGTGTAGAACTCAACTCCTAAGACAAATAACAAACCTAATCTGCATGCCTAGCTACTTTCAAAAATATCTAGAGATGCTTTTCTTGATGCTGTCTTCATACCTTATAATTCTCTAGCGATGATATTTGCTCAGAAACAAAAATGCACATACTCAAAGGCCCAATCCTATAGAAGTGCCTGTGCTCATTTTCAGCAGAGCTTTGTTATTTCATCTGTGATCCAGAATTTTAATGAAGCAGCCAGATGGGAGCTGTACTTTTCATACAATGAGGCAAAGGGAATACTAAAGCAGAAACCATTTATAAGTGTATTTTTGCAAAGGGCTAAACTTATGTCACATCTTAGATCTGCAGTTGTTCCCTTGTCTGCGACTTGGAAGTCATCAAAAACATCGTGATGCTGCACTGCCAATGGTGGAAGCCCTAGTTGGTTACAGTTGTTTCCTTAAAAGTCTCTGACTTTCCAGACATGAAAGACTGGAATTATTCCCTTTTTATTATTAAACAACTACCAGAAAACAAAGTTATAGTCAGAAAGAGAATTAATTGGTTTGTTTTATGAAATAGTATACCTTAAAGCCTCATTCAAACCACAATCTGAAAGATACATTTTTCAAAATCAGTATTCGCTCATCTGACCGAAATAAAAAAAAAAAAAAATGACTATAAGAATGAGAAATCTGCAGCACCGGATGAGGAAATCTGTTCTTTTCATGCTGTGGAATGCCTATTATCACCTTTCCTACTATAGAAACTGTTATAAGAAATTTACCATCAAAAAGATTTAACAATATTTTTGAAATGTCATGCGTCTTACTGCCAAGGATAGCTCCATTTTAAATTTTATGAAATTTGATGACTGTAATTAACAGTTTTATTCTTTCTCTTAAAGACGTGAAGTAGATGGATATCTCTTACATCTGAAAGTCAATGCTAAAAAAAAAGTCAAGCGATAACTTTGTAAAAATGTACTGCTCTATAGAGCTTGATTCTCATTCCTTTCTGGGAGAGGAAAAATTTGGTTCTAAGGTCGAATAGGGAAACCTATCTACGTATCCTGGGACATCAAATGTTTGGTTCCTAGAAAGTAAAGAAGCCCTTTCTTAGGCAATGAATGTGGGAAGTGAGGGACACTGGTCAGTGGCTCTGATCCCTGGTTGCCCTTCTCTCCACACTGGCTACTGGTTTTTAATCATTGGTACCTTTCAGAATTACATGGTAGCTCATTAAAAATATATACATATTAGATACACCCCAGGAGTGAGCCTGATTGAATAAGCCTGAGAAAGTCTCATGCATCCATACTATAACAAGTGCACGGATAATTCTGCTGCACACTGGGGCTGGAACCACTGCTGCAGGCCCCGTTTCCCAGGTCCCTTTAAAAAGATACACTATACCGTATTCCTTCACCAAATGTGTTTCCCTATAAATGGATGTTCCCTTGAAATAATAATGAGAAACTGACTGGAGATGAGCAAGCCTCCACACAAAGCTGTTTGTTACATACAAACTCTATGCCAGGTAAACTCCACCTTCAATCACTGCAACAGCAAACAACTGTAAGAACACAGAGAAGAAAAAAGCACTAAACGGAACTCAGAAAACCCAACACAAATATTAAATTGCATTGGCTACACCCCTCAATCTCTTAGTCAAAATCATTTTATTGAGGCTGTCTTGTTATTATACCACTGACTATAGGAACAACAGGTAAATCTATTTCAGTATTTGCACTGGTAAGGGGAAAAGGTCTAGTCCTTGCATTTTCATCACTTTGAGAGGTCTCAAATGTGACTAAAATTGTTGATACTAAAGGGATCTAGAGAAGTTGCTGCTTTTAACTATGCTGTTGTCAAGGTTCCCTGTAGAGAAATCTATTTTAGTTGATTCCTATGGTAACATTATGCTGGGCCATCTGTATCTTAGCCTGTGACCTTGTGAATATCTCTCTGGTGAGAAGTGCAATATTTCTGGTAATCAGGGCAGGGGATTTTTTTTTTTATACTGTACCTTTTTATTTTAAATATTAAATTAAATATTAAATTGTATTAGTTGGTATAGTTCTAGTTTTAATTCAACTGATTGTTAGCCCTGTGTTGATGAAATACAATTGTCAGGTTCTTTTGGTGTGTAAACCAGACACGCACACACACCCACGTGTGTGTGTGTGTGTGTGTGTGTGTGTGTGTGTGTGTATAGAATCCCTACAGTGGAATAAAATAGTTCTTAGATGACATGTGGCTTTTGAATGGGAAGAGATTTCCAGGGATTAAAAATATGTTGTAACAGCTGCTTTCAAGTATTTATGATATCCTCCAGCATTGCTGAGTCAAACGATAGAATTGAACTTACTTTAGAATCTGTGTATAAGTAAGCTTGACTTTATCAGCCCTGACCAAGCTAAATCACTACATAATATTCTCTGCCAAAATATACACCCTTATCTGTAAGCAAATGATTTATCAACTGATAAATATCTTCCATGTGACATACGTGTTACTAATTTTTTGTATAAAAGTAGATCTCTTTATACTCTTTATACCATTTACTGTAGTTCATGGATGCTGTTGAGTCACTGTAAGGGAATTAAAATCAAAAGACATTGATACCTCTTGGACTGGTAAAGACAATTTTATCTGATGATGAGTTACTCTCTAGTCCTTCTAAACCTTTTGCTTTCCATGGGCAAAGTAATGGAAATGTACCCTTCCTCTGAAAACAAATGGAGCTTTTATTTCACTTAATCATATTTTCTTTTCTGCCTGAAAGCCCTAACTGTGGCTGCTTCTTTTGACTTATGGTATGACCTTGGTGTTTCCACCATAGTCCTTTATATTCCAAGATTATAAGTCATTGTCTCTTGTTGGATTCTTAAAAAGAGTAACCTTACTATTACTTTCCAAATTATTTTTCAAGTCAACACTGTTCTATCATGTTTCTTTACGTCAAATTTAATACAGACCTTTATAAGATGAGAGTTTTTACTGCTGCATCATCAGTTATTCTAGAACATAGAAATTTAAAACAACAATATGCTTGTATTATCTCACATAATTTCTGTGGGTCAGGAATCTAAGAGCAGCTTACCTGAGTGGTTCTGGCTCAGAGTCTCTCATGAGTTGCAGTCAAAATGTCAACTGAAGCTGCATCATTTGAAGATTAGATGGGAACTAAAGGATATTCTTCCAAGATTATTCCACATGCTTGGTAGATTGGTAGATTGGTTCTGGCTGTTGGCAGGAACCTCAGTTCCTCATCCCATGAACCTTATCTATAGGGCTACTTGAATGGAGGTGGGTTTTACCTAAAGCACATGAGATAGGACTGAACCACGTGGAAGCTACACATCTTCTACAACCTGGCTTGGAAGTCATACACCTTCATTTGTACAATATCTTATTTGTTACACAAGTTAGCCTTTCTCAATATAGGAGAGAATAAAAGTGTGAATACTTGGAATAAGGAAAAGAAATATAATTTCCAGAGATTGTTTTCATAATTGTCTTGTTCAAAAGTTATACATTTCCAAAATAATGGTGAGAATATCACAGTACTTTCCAGAAGGCTGATATCAAAGGGAAATAGTGGGAATTTCTGAGGTCCAAGCATCCTAACAGACCACAAAGTTATGACTATAAGAGGAATTTCACAGGTAGGTACAGCAAATGGTCATTATGGTCAATGTCATAAAGATCAGAAAGAAGATGAGACCTTTGAGATTATGCATCTTGTGGTAATACTATCCATAGGGGCTTTCTTTAGAAGACTTCTAGGAGAAATATGATACAAAGACACAAGACAAAAGCCCAGAAGTTAGCAAACCTTAAGAAAACCAATCCTAATGAAGATTATTGCAGAGCTCTAAGTAAATGCTTGAAAGATTTTTGATGACTAAACAAACAGGAATGTTTTCCATTTGGAAGCCAAATGCAAAACACAAGTGAGCAAATATGCAAAGACAAAGATAGACGAAGTAAAAAAGAGTTTCAGAAAGGGTAAGAGCAGATGCTGCAGTTAAGATGTTCAATTTAATACACTGGGAACAAGACTTCAGGAAATGCAAGGACATCTGCAGAGGACTGCAACTATTATGTTTTAAACATGTTATTGTAATAGAAGATGCCTTGTTCATTCATTCGACATGCATTGAGTACAGCTGCATACCAAGCATTGTGAAGAAAATCATGATCCTCTTGGAAAGGACCCTATTAAAAATGAGAACTGAGGTCAGGATTGCCTTTCTAGTCATCAATGGTGGGAAAATGCACCGATCCCTGGTAAAAGGGGAAAGTGAATAAATAATAATTACAAGTGTGTGTCTGACATTTTAATTATGTTATTTAAGTGCCCAGGCTAAATGCATAGGAGAGGCATCATGGAGTGTACTTAATTGCAATCCCAAGGGCAAAGAAAATGTTTGTTTGTTTGTTTGTTTAGCCTAAAACTATGCTGATTTTCCTCAGGTATTCACACTGTCTGGATGGCAGTGATAAAAATAAGAAATGTCCAATCTAGTTTATAAACTACTATGATAAAATAAACAGTTCCTTTAGGCAATAATCCATTTGGGGGACCATTTCTCAGGCTCTTTTAGTTCAGTACTCTTCTCTCTAAGATGGAGTCAAGGGGTTGGAGGGTATATAGGGTGGAGATTAGTGTGACCTTGCAGGTGCCTTATCCAGATTCCTGATAATTATAGGTGAACTGTTTGGTCTGCATCACTGAATATGGCTGGCCCAGCCACATCCTTGAGTTGACCTTCGACCTCTACTGATGACGTCTGCCTCCTTTCACCTGGGATCTACTGTTTCTCACCTTAGTGGCCTTACTCTTCAGACTTAGTTTCCCCTTAGCTTCTGCATGAGTCTCTGTTACATGCCCCCTGAAATAGTCACCTTGTTCTTGTCTCTGCATGGCTCAATAACAGGTATGCTGGCTGTCAACATAGGTCCAAAGTGTAGCGGTAAGTTGAACACACAAACCTCAGGACAATCAGAAGGAAGCTTATGCTCTCTCCACACAAATGTTCAGAATGAGCTTCTCCCTATGGATGTGGTTTGTCCACTTCTCAGATAATCTTGAGTAAGGTTCATAGTTTACTACTCTTGAATAATAATAAAAAAAAATAATCCCTCCAGTCAATTCTAATACAAAAAGTATCATTTATTAACTAATATGTCTAAGACAAGGTGTGGGGAGATTTACTCTCTAGAATTTAAGTTTAAATTTTCTTTAATCCTCCAGTTTGGACCTACGGTAGGCTGGATACCTTCTTCAGAGGCAAAGGGATGTGTGGTTGATTTACTTTTATTTTCTTATCTTAGCCTTCTCTTTTTGGAAGCCCACTCACTGGGCTGAGGAAGGGGGGGGGCAGAGAAGAAGAAAGAAAGGTAGGGCAGATTTTATTTGGCTGGCACTGATGTTCTTTGGCAGGAGTTTCCTCTGGCCAAAGCAGCTGTTGAAAGACTCTTGTGGGCACTACGTCTTCCTGATTCTTCTACTGGCCTCTCTGAATACAGCCTTCGACTCTGACAAGGCCCTTCTGACCATTGACAGTATCTCCTTAGCTTTAGCATTTATTTGTTAACATTTAGTTCTCTCTGCTGCTGATATCATACCCTCTGGCAGAGACCCTCCTGGGCATTATCCTTTTAAAAATAGTCCCTGTCCGACATTTCTACTGCAAGTTTCCAAAAATCTGGCAAGTTTTTAAAGTTTAAAAGACTCAAGCTCCTTTGACCATTTCTCAATGGTCAATGGTTTATTCACTAGAGCATCTCCTATTCCTACATACATGCAAAAGTTTGGTGTGTATTCTTTCAATAGCATTAAGCAAAGGGTGAAATGGTCTTTTTATCTGTTATTCTAGTTGGAGTTAGTTAATATCTTTTGATGAATATATCCTATTTAGTGTCTTTATTCTCAAGAGTGTAAAGGTTTTCAACCATGTTGGTTTATGGTTATAATAAAGTTAAATATGGCTAAATAATATGGTTAAATCTGTATATATATAATCTCTAGATAAAATTTGAGCTGATAACACCCATAGAAATATATAATTGTTATAAATAGGTAGCTGTCACAAAGCTAATATATAATAATGTTATATATTATTATGTTATACATAATAATGTTATAATCCTGATAAATAATATTTGGAGAATGAAATTGTCAGTGATTCAATAGAATATTATTATACATATATTTCTTAGAAGCTGACATTGAGCAAATAGAGTCCAACTCAAACCAAGCAGTTATTTTGAAACTTCTTGTTTCAAAAACAAAGACAGAATGGCTAATGGTTTCTAAACTTTACATAGTATTTTTGACATGTACGGTGCTTTATATAAGTAATCTTATTCAATTTAAAATACCAAAACCATCTTAGAAAAATATTATTAGCCCCTATTATATAAGTTGATAACTTATGGTTCTGAAAATTTAAGTGATTTTCCTAAGGTCACACCAGAAGTGAGTAAGAAAAGGTAGATTAAAATTTAAGCACCTATGTTGTGTTTTTTAATGCTTTTCTGACTCAGAAGTTAATCATGTGGTCACTTACTTTGATTTTTCCGAAACTGAGACCTAAGAAAAATAACAATCTGGAAGAATTACATCTCAAGTTCCCAATCAAGATTGCCCTGACTCATTCACACATCCTTCCCACATTTGGATAGGAGCATTCATTGTCTGAGGAAAGGAGTTACACAGCATAACACAAAGGCCAATTATTTGTTGTTGTTCTGTTTTTAATGGTGAATGTTATTTTTTTCAAAGATGTAATTTTTTAGAGCAGTTTTAAGTTTTTGACAAAATTGAAAGGGAAGTATAGAGATTTTTCATATATTCCCTGTCCCCACACATGCATAATCTCCCCCATTATCAACATCACTCACCAGAATGGTACATTTTTACCAAGGATGAGCTTACAGTGGCATATCATTATTACCCAAAGTTCATAGTTCATCTTATATTGGTGTTGTACATTCTATGGGTTTACAAAAATCTATAAAATAAATCCATTATTATAATATCATGTACAGTAATTTTACTGCCCTAAAAATCCTCTATGCTCTGCCTATTTACCCTCCCTCCTCCCCACCACACACAAAATCATGGCAACCACTGATCTTTTTATTGTCTCTATAATTTTGTCTTTTCTAAGTTGTTATATAGTTGGGCTCATATAGCAAGGAGCTTTTTTACCTTGGCTCTTTTCACTTAGTAATATGTACTCATTTCCTCCATGTCTTTCGAGAGCTTCATAGTATTTCTTGTTTAGCAATGAATAATATTCCATTGTCTGGATGTATCACAGTTTATCCATTTCCCTACTGAAGAACATCTTGGTTACTTCTGTTCTGACAATTATTAATAAAGTTACTAGAACCATCTTCATACAGGTTTTTACGTCGACTTGTTTTCAGTTCCTTTTGGTAAATAATGAGTGCAATTGCTGAATCATGTGGTAAGAGTATGTATATTTAGTTTTATAAGAAACCACCAAATTGCCTTCCAAAGTGGTTGTACCATTTTGCATCCCAAACAACAAATGAGGGTTTTTGTTGCATCATCAGCATTTGGTATTTAGTGTTCTAGATTTTGTCCATTCTGTGTGAGTCAGTATCACAGTTTTAATTTTCGTTTCCCTGATAAGATATGATGCAATATATCTTTTTATGTGCTCTTTTGCCATCCATCTGTATATCTTCTTTGGTGAGGTTTCCATTAAAGTCTTAGGTCCATTTTTAAATCAGATTGTTTTCTTATCATTGAATTTTTAAGTGTTCTTTGTTATATTTTAGACAATAGTCCTTTATCAGATGTGTCTTCTGAAAATATTTTCTCCCACTCAGTGACTTGTCTTCTAAATCTCTTGATATATTTTTTTTCACACAGAAGTTTTTAATGTTAATAAAGTCCAACTTATCAAATATTTTTTCATGGATTATGTTTTGGGTGTTGTATCTGAAAAAGTATTACAATACTCAAGGTGATCTAGGTTTTCTTCAATGTTATCTTCTAAAAGTTTTATAGTTTTGCATTGTACACCTAATTCTACCATTCATTTTGAGTTAATTTTGATGATGGGTGTAAGGGCTAGATTCATTGTTTGCATGTGGATGTATAGTTGTTTCAATACTATTTGTCAAAGAGATCATCTTTGCTCCATTGTATTCACTTTGCTTCTTTGTTAAATATATTTACAAGAGTTTCTTTCTGGACTTTGGATCACAATGGATTTGGATCACAATGAATCTATAAATAAAGTTGGGAAGAACTAACATCTTGACCATGTTGAGTCTTTCTACCCATAAACATGGACTATCTCTTCATTTATTTAATTACATTCATTAGAGTTTTACAGTTTCTTCTAATGATCTTATACATTAATATCTAAGTATTTAATTTTGGGGGGTTGCTAATAAAAATGAAATTATATTTCCAATTTCAAATTCTATTTGTTCATTGTTACTACATAAGAAAGCTACTGACTTCATATATTAACCTTGTATCCTGCAACTTTGTTGTATTCTTTTGGATTTTCTATATAGGCAATCATGTGTTTGCAAGCAACAACAGTTTTAAAGCTTCCTTCCCAAGCTGAATATCTTTTATTTCCTTCCCTTGTCTTATTGTATCAGAAAAATTTCCTGTATGCTGTAGAAAAGGAGTGATGAGAGAGATATCATTGCTTTGGGCCTAATCTTAGAGGAACAGCTTTAAAGTTATCATCATTAAGTATAATGTTAACTTTAGGATTTTTGTAGATAGTCTTTATACAGTTAAGAAAATTTACAATTCTAGTTTACTGAGAGTTTTTATAATGAATAGATATTAGATTTTGTCAAATGCACTTTCTGTATCTATTGTATGTTGTGCTCTTTCATTTTTAGTCTGTTGATCTGATGGATTACATTAATTGATTTTTGAATGTTGAGTCATCCTTGCATATCTTGAACAAATCCCACTTAGTCATGATATATAATTCTTTGCTTACAATTTTTCAATTTGATTTGCTAATATTTTCTTACATTTATATCATAAGAGATATTGGTCTGTAGTTTTCTTGTAATATCTTTGTTTGGTTTTGGTATTGGTCAATGCTGACCTCAGAATAAGTTAGAAAGTATTCCCTCTGCTTCTATTCTCTAAAAAAAAATGTAAAGAATTAGTATAATTTCTTCCTTAAATGTTTGGTCGAATTCACCTGTGTACCATCCGGGCCTGGATCTTTCTATTTTGGAACAAAGCCAATTCTTGACTTAAAAAAATTCAAAATACTTCAGGGCATAAAAAACGGTTTTGATAATTAGAGACTGCATGTTAGAAAATTTCCCTTTCTTCCTATTCATCATCACACATCCCAGGTTATGTAAAGATTCTAGAGTTGTACTACCTAATATGGTTGCCACTAGTCACTTGTGGTCATTTAAATTTAAATTAATTAAAATTAATAAAATTAAAGCCTGTTATTTAGTCACAGTAGCCACATTTAAAATGCTCAATAACCAAATTTGACTAGTGGCTACTGTACTGAATCATAGAGATATAGAATATTTCCATCATCACAGAAAATTCTACTGGACAGCATTTACCTAGAGACTGAAATGAGGCTGAAAACAAGGAAAGAAAGTTAGAGATTTAATAACAGAGGGAAGGCTTAGTGGGTGTCCCTGAGAAAATGCTTGAGTCTTGTCAATGTAACCCTCACAAAAGTAGACAATTGAACTGAGAGCTGAAGGGATGTATACTTCATTCATAGGTAGTTGCTAAGAAAACAGCAAAATTTCAGAACCTTCCATGCCTCAACATAGCACAAAGCACTTGGACAGCAATTATTGAGGGTGTTGTCTTGGCGCATTAGCCTGGGATGATCCCATATACATAGTATGGCCAGGAAATGGTCAAACGGTAATTCTCATAGACCCCGAAGTAGAACAGGTATAGTTAAATTTCCTGCCATTCCAAAACAACATCAAAATAATGGACAGAGGGTGGACATTGAGAAGTTTTGTGACTGAGAAAAAGGGATGTATCCACAGAAACTAATGACTAATGATTGCTCAGCATCAGATAATTTAGCAAATGCCTGCAAAGACAGCTGATAATGACAAAAAACAGGTGCCCTTTTCAAACCTAATGTTAGGATATTTATAATTTTCATTAGCATAGGTAAGCATGCACATTAAGATATTTCATGTGCAGCCAGCATTCTAATTAAGAATCTTCACCCCAGGAGTGGTCAGCTAATGGTCTGTTAGAGAAGCTCCTATTCAGATATGTCATTTATAAGCACTTCAACTATCATTAGTTCTGATCACACCAAAATTTTAGCTAATTAGACTGTCAAACATGAGTTTTCATTAATCAAATTAGTGACATATCAATAGCATGAAGAATGTTAGAAATATGCTTTTTGGTGACAGTAAATCTGTTACAGAATGTGGATTGAATGAAATATTTTAGATACACTCTTATCTTTGTCTGCTTGAAGTCAGTTTGGTAACAGCCTGAATCAAATGCTATGCAAGAGAACGAATTTGGTACCAGCTTCCGTAGATTACATTAACCCAAGTTTCCGATGAAATGGAAAATTCGCCAGAAACCAAGACAGTGTAGAAATGAGGGTTAGAAATTATTTGGACATAATTTCCATTGGTCTTTTAGGTTCTTGCAATCTTTGATCAGAGACTACAACTGTCCCTTCTCTGGGCTCTTTTCAAGTCTTACTGTATTGTTAACAGTCTAGGATGATAGAGATGGGTTTCCCCCTTGGGCAACTGGCATGTTTATTTTATAGCAGGAGTTGGCAAACAATGGCCTGTGGGCTTAATTCAGCCAGTGGGCTTAATTCAGCAGGCAGTCTATTTTTGCATGTCCTGTGAGATCTAAGTAGTTTTTAAATTGTCAGAGTTATAAAACAAACAAAAAATGAAGAAGCATATGCAACAGAGACTGTATTTAGCCAACAAAGCCTAAAATACTTACTCTCTCACCCTTTACAAAAATTTTCCAATATATGGCTTACAACATTGGAAATAAAAATAATATTTCTCTCCAGAGCATGGAGTAGTCAGGCTGACTATTGAGCGTAAAAGGTTCAGAGTTCTCTAAACTCAGGTTTACTCTTCTAAAATGTATCTGATTGAGAATGCAAGTATAATCTGGCCTTCTTTATATTGCCCTATTGGGATTGGAGCTCAGAGAACCAGTGTAAATGCTGATACTCTGGCTATTGCTATTGTTATGAGTAATAGTCCTTTGTCTCTGATCTGGGAATTGTGTCTTTTGCTGCTATTTCACTAAACTATGGGCAGATTAGCAAATGAGCAAAGAGAATAAATCTCAGATCCTTTACAGTTCTTGACACCTGTTGACAATGGAAACAATCATGGAATCCTGCCTCTGAAAGATCATCAAATCTCCTTTAGGGCATCTTTCATGAACAGTAGTGGTTGGAGCACATTAAAAAATAGAGAAGAGAAAAGGGACTCTGTGGAGACTACAAAACAGGCTTATCAACTGTTTTGTAATGGCTAAATAATAAAGGTTTGTTTAATATCTTCTTCCTCCTTTTCTCTCTGTCTCTCTGTATTTGTCTCTGTCTCTGTCTGTCTCTATTTTTCTCTGTGAGTGCACACACACATGTGTGTGTGTGTGTGTGTATATGTGAGTGTGTGGTATGTATATGTGGTGGAATTTGGTCTGAGACTTACTTTCTTTTAAACCTTGGGATTAAATTTCTTGAAAGGCTGTCATTATCTACAGAGAGAAAATTGACTCAGGTCCATTTGTAACATGTTGACACCTTGTAAGACTCCTATAATTGAGGTCAACTTTAGAAAATATGTCCTTTACCTAGCAGAACGAAAACTCAAAATGAAGATTAAGTTCAATCATAGAAAGACTAAGAGTTTGTAGCTTAAGGTAAGTACTTGCTATAGAAGTATTAAGTGGCTGAAATACAGATATAACTTTCAAGACAAAAATTAAAATATGTGTAATTTGGACTTTCTATTTATATTATTCTAATTACATTTGGAGTGGTATAATTAACCAAAAGCTATTCCACAGAAAGTTGTGATTACACTTTATGAACTTCAAGATGAGATTCTATAGTTTCTCACAAAAATGGGAAGAATTAAAAGAATTTAAGCATGCTCTAAAATTTGTGCTCTATCAGAAAATGTATGGAATAAATTATTAGTTGTAAACTTTAAATTAGAATGGAATTTTGACACCTTTTATATGTCTAACCTATTACTATAGAATGGGATTCTACAAAAAATCTGATTAAAAGATATAATGATTATATACGGGGAAATAAGTTGTGACCTTTTAAAGAATATTTGCCATCTCCTTTTATTCTTGGAATGTTTAGATAAAGTTTACATAAAGTTTCTTGACTGGCTTATACCATTTTCTGCTGCCTGAGTCTCCTGTTTTATTCCAGGTACACATTTTCAGTTATAAAACAGTGTTGATCCTGACATTAGTTAGCAGCTGAAGAAACGTTACATATAATAGGGATGTTAAATTTACTCTCCATTCACTTGCTAAGTTGTAAACATAGTTCATATCTTCTGGGTGGGTAAAACTTACATGAGCAGCATTCTAGAGCCAATGCCATTTCCACTGATCTGTGTGCAGCCCTGTCAACACCAGGTACAGCCACGGACTCCGCAAACAGTCACTCAAGGCACTGGGTGATAACTAGTAATTTTCTCCTTTCCCTTCTCTCATTCCTTTTCTTTTCCTTTTTGTTTTCTCTTTTTCTCTCTCCTCTTTGTCATGTAATACAGTGTTATCCAACTTTTTTGGCACGAGGGACCGGTGTTCCTACGAGAATCTAGGGCCTGATGATCTGAGGTGGAGCTGATGGAAGGTGGAGCTAATTTATTCAACTAGTGACATTCAGAATTTTTTTATACATCTACAATCTAACAAAACAATTCCTAGAACATGTAAAACACATCACATATATGAATGACTGAGAAAAGTATCACGTTCCATTAAAAATGTTTTAAAGTACTGCAGACACAACTATGTTCAGAAACGAGTCTTTGGAATGGACTCTAACACTGCTCAGAGAGGAGCAAACATAGGTCACTCAATGGAGACCACCAAAAGAAGGTTCTTTCTGCTAGAAATTTACTTTTCATCCAATACAGTTAAAACTTCCATAGGGGTACGTAAGTTAAATTTATTCTACTACTGTGAAAATCCAGTCAGGACAGCAAAGTAGGTAAATGTTGTGTTTGCCTTCTCTTACGACCGCATCAAAATTATGACTAAGCCACAGAACAGCCACCAGTGAATTGCCTGAAATCTAGGTGAACACAAGTCCTACGACTGAGGATATTCAGAAGGGATCACCTTGAGACTGGTAGGAGGGACAGAGATGTGGAACAAGCTGATCCCACATATGCATGTGATGGTTGAAAATTGGGAAGGATATCTTAGCTGTGGAAGTCTCCCTGAAGGAGCGAGGGGTTCCAGCCCCACACTGGGCCCCCAGACCAGGGTTCCAGTGCCAGGAAGGGAAGTCTCCACAAAAGCTGAATGTGAAAATCAATGGAGACTGTGGCTGAGTGAGATCGAGGTCTGTAGGGGTTTCAGATGCTCTTCTTAAAAAGCCTGAACATGGACTTACCTGCCAACAAAGTCACTCGCTCTGAGCTCTTGCTGGGGAAGCACCTCATAAAGTGCCAGGGACATATGGAGAGGAACTGAGTTTCAGGGTGAGGGCTGGAGGGGCAGCTTTTTCCCAGACAGAAGTACTGGTAGAGGCCACTCTCCTTTGTTGGGCACTCCCTCAATCCAGTCTGCAGATGACTGCTATTTTTGAGTTATCATCAACCTGGCAACACTGGTTGCCCTGCCCTGATGATTCCCTGAGACCTTGCCCTACCCAACTTTCAGACCCACCTAAACCACTTGCAATGGCTTTTCCATACCAATGGCCTGTCTTGGCTCATATTGTAGACTCTCTCTAAGATCTCTCAAAAGTTTACAAACCCCAAACAAGCAGCATCTGGCTTCAGTGTGCTCCTTACCCCTTGCTGAACCACCCCAAACCTGGCACTAGTAGCAGCCAGCCTCAGTACCTCTTGAGAGAACTCTAACTCCAGTGTGGGTGACAGTCATCTGCGATTGCTTGATGGCTCATGCCAGGTGGCCCTGGACAGGGCACAGGCAGTGGCTGAACTTGGCCCGTGGTGCGGCCTCTCCCAGGAGACTATGGGGCTGGCACACCCTTTGGCCAGCTTTGAACTGAGCTAGAGCACCACTCAAGGCTATATCTGAGGATGACATATGCCAAGGGCAGTCTGGGTAGGCACCTGCTAAAGTGAATCTTGTTCTATAGGGTTAGCCCCTGCACAACAACTCTTCCACTGTAGTCGTCGGCCAGTCTTCACAACCAATCGTCCCAAGGGTCAATCCCTCCCACTGACATGTAAACAGTAACCAAGGCTCAACTACAACAAGAGGATACATACATTCCCTACAAGGGATATACCTGGAGCACCCAGCTCATGTGATCAGGGAAACTGTACCACTGGACACTGTAGGATACCTACTACATAAAGCCACTCTACTAAAATCAGGAAACTTAGGAGTGCTTCCTAATACATAGAAGCAAACAGAGAGAGGCAGTTAAAATGAGGAGGCTAAAAAACATGTCTTAAAGAGGAAAACGTTTTAGAAAAAGAATTAAACAAAATGTAAATGAGTAGTCTACCAAAAGTAGAGTTCAAAGTACTGTTTATAATGATGCTCAATAAACTTAAGGGAAAAGTAAATGAACTCAGTGAGAACTTTAACAAAGAGATAGAAAACAAACAAAAAGTCAGAAATGAAGAATATAATAATTGAAATGAAGAATACCTTAGGAACTATCAATAATAGATTAGATGAAAAGAGAATCAAATTAGCAATTTAGAAGATAAGGCAGCAGAAAGCACCCAATCAGAAGAGCAACAACAATAATAGTAATCAAAAAAAGTGAGGATAGTTTAATGGGCCTCTGATATAAAATCAAGCATACAAACATTCGCATCAGGGTAGGTACCAGAAGGAGAAGAGAGAGAGCAGGGAACTGAAAACCTATTTGAAAAAATAATGATGGAAAACTTCCCTAACCTGGTAAAGGAAATAGACATACAAGCTCAGGAAGCTCAGAGAATCCCAAACAAGATGAAGTCAAACAGGCCCACACCAAGACACATCAAAATTAAAATGCCAAAGGTTAAAGACAAAGGGAAAATCTTAAAAGCAGCAAGAGAAAATAATTAGTTACCTACAAGGGAGCTCCCATAAGAATTTCAGCTGATTTCTTAACAGAAACTTTGTGGCCAGAAGGGATTGGCACAAAATAGTTAAAGTGGTGAAAAGCAAGGATCTACAACAAGATCACCCTACTCAGCAAAGCTATCATTTAGAATCAAAAGGCAGATAAAGAGCTTCCCAGACAAGAAAAAGCTAAAGGAGTTTATCAACATCAAATCAGTAAGTACTACAAGAAATGTTAGATGGATTCTTTCTTTAAGAAAAAGAAAAAAAATCAAAAAATATGACTAATAAAGTGGTAATAGCTACACATCTATCACAATTACTTTAGATGTAAATGGATTAAATGCTCCAATCAAAAAAATATAGGATAGCTGAATGGGTAAGAAAACAAAACTCTTACATATGCTTCCTATAAAAGATTCACTTCAGATCAAAAGCCATATATATATGAAAGTAAAGAGATGAAAAAAGATATTTCATGAAAATAAAGACAAGCAAACAAAAAGCTAGGATAGCAATATTTATACCAGACAAAATAGACATTAAAACAAAGGCTATAACAAGAGTTAAAGAAGGAACCAGTAATCTCACTTTCAGATATTTATCCAAAGAATCTCAAAACACTAACTTTGAAGGGACATGTGAACCCGTGTGTTCACTGCAGCATTATTTACAATAGTCAAGATATTGAGGCAACCAGGCTGTCAATCAATGGATGGACGGATAGAGAAGAAGTGGTACATATATACAATACAGTATTACTCGGCCATAAAAAAGAATGAAACCTTGCCATCTAGGATGGATCTAGAGGGTATTGTGCTGAGTGGAGTAAGGCAGACAGAGAAAGACAAATGCCACATGATTTCACTTACATGTGAAATCTAAAGAACAAAATAAACAAAACAGAAACAAATTCATAGATACAAAGAACATTTTGATGGTTGCCAAATGGGAAGGTAGCTTTGAGGGGGGATGAAAGAGGAGAAGGGATTAAGAAGTACAAATTGGTAATTACAAAATAGTCATGTGGATGTAAAGTTTAGTACGAGAAATAGTCAATAATATTGTTACAACTCTGTATGGTGTCAGATGGGTACTAGATTTATCAAGGTGATCATTTCACAAGTTATATAAATATCTAATCACTCTATTGTACACCTTTAATATAATATTGTACATCAACCCTAATTTAAACATTTTTAATTATATTAAAATAAATTTTAAAAACTGTCAAATAGTTTATTTTAAAAATGTATAGCAAATTCCTTTAAATCAGTATGAAAAAAGCAGACAACAACAATTTTAAAAAATCATTCTTCTACTTCTCAACATCTCAGCTGGAGAAAATAAACTCAAAGTTTCACTACTCTGTGAGTGCTCTGTAACTAACATTTTCTTTGTATGTATTTTCCATAAATGCTCCAGCTAAGCAGAGTTCCTCCTGGTCACTCCAGTAATGGAGACCCAAATTAGGTGTTTTTCTAATATGCTGAATAATTGGTTCTGGATGCCTTTTACAGAGGAATTCATATTGTTTGGAGGAAGGAATTTTTTTTTTTTTAAGTGTAGAATGTTGTAAACTAATTTCAGGCATACCAGATCCTGAACTCTAGGGAGATAGGGTCTGCAAGATTGAGAAGGCATGCTATTATTTCCTTAAATTTTCTTTACTTTTTGTTACAGATGGAACTACTTTAAAGGAAGTCATAGCCTGATGTGCATGGAACAGAGGTGAGGAGAAAAACCAACCAACCAACCAACCAACAAACAACACTGTTCCCATAAATATGAGTCTTGATATTTACACATTTTTTTTCAAACAGGTACTCATTAATATTATTTAAGAAATCTTATATTCATATTATTCTTATGATTTTCAAAGTGCTCATGCATACACACAAAGAGACATATGTTGCTCCTAGCTACTCTATATTCTTTATTATTATCTCTACTTTGTATGTGTGAAATTAGGAAATCATCTGCCTAGGACTACAGTTAATTAGTAACAAAATCAGAATTAAAGTCCAGAATTCAAGTTTCTTATTTGACTGTTCTAAGCCCCTATACTTTAGAAGTGTTTGCTGCTCAAAGATGCCACAGTATTTTCTAAATATAATTACATACTGATTACCAAAAGATACAGCATATAAAACAAGTTATTTTTCTCATAGACCACTTCTATTTGTTATTTGGAAGTAAAGAGGTATTATCAGTGACCAGGCCGGTCTGGTGAATTGCTCTGTACGGAAATTCCATTTTCTCTCTCTTTTTTTTTTTTTTAATTTTATTTTTGTTAGTTTCAAGTATACAGTGCATTGGTTATTCCATTTTCAAATAAGATTTCTGAAAGGAGGTCATTAGCAGGATAACTAAATCGATTACCCAGACGTTCCTTTGACATGAAGACAAGTCAGAAAATGGAATCTCTTACTTTATCATAAGAACTACAGAATGCATGAAAATAAAAAAAAAAAGGAACAAGAGCAGATACTATGTCAATAAATTGTTTATGTGCCAACCTAGTCCTTTAATCTTACTCTCTCTCCTCAGAATTACTCTGTGAGACCCTTGTCCTGTTGCCAGATACCCTAAATTCTTCATGGCAAAGAGCACTGGTTTCACTTCCAGTGTAACAATCAGCAACATCATAACAATTTAAGCTTACCCACCATTGTTCTCATTTTGTGGTCTTTAAGAAAATCAATTCATAGAATATCATCGAAACAGCTAATATTGCCAGTTTGATTCTTAAGTGATAATACATTAATTGCTGCTGTTATCAAGGTGAGTTATGTCCACGACATTGTTCAGAAGGGAAAATAGAGCTATGTGCAGCCATTGGGTTTGACCATTCCAAGCCTGGCAGCTTAATCTGATTCAAACGGTTGGCATAAATGATCCAAATATAAGGTCTGGTCAATAGCAAACACAAATGAAGTAAAAAAATAATAATTTATCCCTTCCACCACATAATTTCTCTTTACCTGTATCACAGGTGTTCAGCCTATTTTATTTGATCTCCTTTCACTTTATCTCTAAAGTGCTTCCTTTACCTCAATCTATAGTGAAAAGCCTGGTTCATCCTAGACTACCTCTTGCCTTAATTATTAACACTTTCTCATTGAACTCTTTACTGCTTCTCCTTTTCTTTTTTTGTCTAGTCAATCAAAATTGTTGCCCCCAAAATTATAATCCCTATTTTAAAAAAATTCAATTTTCTTCATCATCTTTGAATAGGAAGAGAAGCACTTTGAGGAAACAGTTCAGGAAAGTTAGCAAAAATTATTTGAAAGAATTCAATTGTATATATTATGTGTGCGAAGAATCTTCTTTGCCACCTCCCAGAGACTTTGAACTCAAAATATTCCCCAATATAGAATTATGCATCAGCTGAGTCAATGCATATTAACCAATAGGGGGTAAAAAAAGCAAATTTAGTTAAATAGCCTAATTTTAAAACAAAAATTGCATTTAATTGTGTGTGTGTATGTGTGTGCGTGTGTTAAAATACATGGTTACTTCATGATATTCACCATCTTCCACCCCAGGAACTACTTTCTGTCTGCAGACAGTCTTTATAAAGATTATTTAGTGCATATCAATGATACATATGTTGATAATAAATACTAGCTTCTCCTGGTAAAGCAAAGTGTCCTTAAGTTCAGTATGGAGAGGTTTATTATGTTAGCAACAAAGAGAGGCTGGTATTCTACTCAGAGCTGGAGAAGACCATGAAGTTTTTGGCAATACGATCTTTGTCACTCTCTAATATTTACAATGCCCTAAACTTTGCTAAAGAATTCTGAGAAAAGGCAAAAGACAGTCAGAGTAAGAAGAGCTCAGGGTCTTGCAGATCCATTACCTGGGAGTTTTTTCTACTCCTGGAACTATCAGATGATAAACATATAGAGTATCTCCTCACAAAGAATTTTATTTGTTCTGTGAAAAACACATTTTACTCAAAATTTTCATAAAAGGACAAAGCCTACCAAATGTAAACCTCATTACATTCAGTGTAAAGAGTTGAACTCTGTTACTATTGAGTAGTTCATGTCACAAAATGTTAAGGATTAAACATTTATAAATTTTTGTATGCAGTATGTTGGATAATGGCCAAAGACATCAAGTGCTCATCCTTGGAACTTGTAAATGCTACTTATTTTGAAAAAGGATCTTTGCAAATGAAATTAAATGAAGAATCTTGAGATGAGGTGATTAATCTGGATTATTCAGGTAAGCCCTAAATGCTAGAGGTGATTAATCTGGATTATTCAGGTAGGCCCTAAATGCTATCACAAATGTCCTTTCTTGAAAGATAGAGCAAAGGTTGATTACACATACAGAGAAGTCAACGTGAAAATAGAGGCACAAATTGCAATGGTATAACCATAAGCAGAGGATTGCCAGCAGCCACTAAAGCCAGGAGAGAGCCATGGAATTCTCTCGAAATCTCCAGAAGGAACCAACTTTGCCAACAACTTGATTTTGAAATTCTGGTGTCCAGAACTATAAGGGAAGAAATTTCTGTTGTTTTAAGCCAATGAGTTTGTGGTAATCTGTTATGGCAGCCCTAGGAAACTAACACAGCTATTTATAGCACATATGAATTTTTAAGATGGTTATTCTTTTTATAAATTTATGAACTTTTGTCATTAGAAGACTGTGTCTGCAGTATGTACTACCATGTATTACAAAAGATTAGATTTGGACTTCATGTAAGTGGTAGTATCTTTAGAAGTTAATTCCTGTCCTAACTTAGAAAGAGAGACAGGGAGAAAGAGAGAGAAAGGAGAGAAGGAGATGGAAAGAAGAAGAAAGGGAGAGGAAGAAATGAGGAAGGAAGAAATAAAAAGGAAGGGAGAGAAGGAAGGAAGGAAGAAAGGAATTAACTATGGTGTGTTAACATTCAAGGTGCCAAGAACATCATTTTCTAATTAAATACCTCCTCCAGACCAGCTCTAAGACAAACTCAGAATTGGGTAAAAATTTTTTGTGGTATCCTTCCTTACTGTTGTTCCCACCTCACCTATTAAAATGAAAAAATGTGTTTGAAAAACATGTTCATGCCAATGCACTAAAGAATCAATATATTAAACATCTGTAACAAGATTTCTAGTTTATCCCCCTCAATATCCTTTCTCCTCCTAGTAATGGAATCTCTAATTTTTAAGTGGGCAGATAGAATAAAGGCTACATTTTTCAGTCTCTTTTATAGCCAAGTGATGCCACATGAAGAAGATGAAAGTGTTCTTAAAGGGGGAAATAATGTATTTTCTTTTTTAGTTGCTAGTATGAGCAGAGATTCTATAATTTAATTCTCAGCAGCCATCTTGGACCAGGAATGGAAACTACACAAGGTGGACAACAAAGTATACAAACTACAGACAGTCTGAATAAAGACTAATATGAATAGAATCATAAGCCTTGGTTTTTATGTCATTCGAGCCAATCCCTTAGCGTAATGCCTGACATAAAAAAATGCTCGTTAAGAGATGTTCTATCCTTATTAATCTGAATCGCTATTATTATTTAATAGCTATTATTATTTAATTATTATTATTGTGAGGACTATGTGTGTAATAGACATTTTACACATATAGTCTTCACAATGATCCGATAAGTTAGGTATTATTAACTCCTCATGTTTTACAGAAAGAAACAAAAATTCTGAAAGATGCCCAAGAAACTAGTAATTGACATCTGAGACAATCTTATCAGGACTACATAATTCCCAACTGAGTGTTCTTTCCATTATATTATTATTATTTTTATCATAAGATCATTGGTTTGCTGTCTCTGATTATCCTAAAGTTGTTCTAAGGTTTTATTTCTCTTTTCAATCTAGTAATGGTACTGTGCACAAAGGGAATAGTGCATTGAAGAAGATAATATGTTGCTTTAAAAAAATGTAAAAATAATATATGTAACAAAATGAAATCTGTAGGGAAAAGAATATTTTGGATGATATTACTGGTATTTCCTGTTATTAATCATGCAGGAAATGTCTTTTTCATTCTTTTCCTCAACTCTTACACTCAAGATTTCAGCACTTCTATTTCAGACTGAAGGCAATAGTGAGGGTCCTCAGGAGGAAAACAAACAAACAAAAAAATACAAATTAAAAAAAAAACTCATTGCATTTAGAAAGTTTATAAAATTCATCAATACGAAAAGGTTTTAAGAAATTTTTCAAATGTGCAATAGTTATCTACTTCATTTTGGGTTTCATAATTGAAACAATTTTAACGCTACCATCTTAGGAAAAGCTTATGAAACTTTTTTGTAGTGAAGATAATTTATTTCCAGATACTTCAAACAATTCTGACTACGAAATAACATTGTGACATTAGAAAACAGAACATAATCTTCCAAACTAATCAGAGACAGAAAAATGTTAAATTACAATCTAGCTTCATCTTTTATTCCAATGCAATTTTTCCTTTGGCAATTGCAGGCTCATGGTAAAATAGTTAAAGTATTTAATAGCTAGCTGAACAAAGAAACTTGGCCAATGTTACCATTTAGAGTTGTATCTCACAGCTCTTTATTTGGTCAGAATCTACTCAATAACTTGGATATAGGAACACATCAAATTTGTGAATGATTTGCAAGTGTAAAGGATAAGTATTATATTAGATGTTGCATAAATAAGCTTTTGCTATTAAAAAAAAAAATCAGCCCCAAACATTGTGGCTTAAAATAGCAGGCATTTATTAGTTCATAGTTTTATGGTTCAATGGTTTAAGTTGGGTCAGTTGGGCAGTTCTGCTGACCTGGGCTAAGCTTAATATATCTCGGCTAAGGCTCATTTATGTGTCTACAATCAACTGCAGTTTGGTTTGGACTGGCTAATTGTAGGACAGAGTGCTCAAGTTCTCTACATGTCCTTTCAACCCCCAGCATGCTAGCTTAAGTGTGTTCACTTTGTAGTCTCCTCGTTCCAAAAGGGAAGGCAACAAAAAAGAAGACAAGCCCTACTGTGATCATTTCTCAGGTCTCTGCTATGTCACATTTACTATTGTTCCATTGGCTAAAACAAACCACATTACCAAGCTCTGAGTCAGTATAAGAGGGCCTAGCTTAGTGCAGGGATAAAGGGAAGTATAAATAAATTTATATACATCAGTGCAACAATGTAACACAGATAAGAAAACTTTTTTAAAACTTTAAGAATTGTGAGTATATGGCCATGCCACCCTGAACACACCCAATCCTGTCTGATCTCGGAAGCTAAGCAGAGTCGGGCCTGGTTAGTACTTGGATGGGAGACCACTTAGGAAGACCAGGTGCCATAGGCATAAAAAAGAAAGAAAGCAAGAAAGGAAGGAAGGAAGGAAGGAAGGAAGGAAGGAAGGAAGGAAGGAAGGAAGGAGGGAGGGAGGAGGGAGGGAGGGAGAGGAGGGAGGGAGGGAGGAAGGAAGGAAGGAAGGAAGGAAGGAAGAAAGAAAGAAAGAAAGAAAGAAAGAAGGAAAGAAGGAAAGAAATTAAGAATGGTGGACCAAGAAATCTAATAGGGATAAATATAAAATATAGCATTTGCATTCAGTAAACCCCTATGTAGGTATAGAAAAAACTTTAGTCCCATTGAAAAAGTCCTAGGAATTTTATCTGGTAACAAGCTCAGTATAAACCAGCAATGTAAACCGTCTGGCATTTCTGGCATCCAGGCACCAAGCCAATGGAGCCAACAGTCTGCCAGGATTTTGCAGTGGTCATACCCTACCTGTTCTGCATACAATAAATGACAAAAGAAAATGGAACACAAAGTGTTCTAGAAGAGTATGACCTAAGTGATAGAAGCTGAAAATACACTGTATACAAATCCTGTAAAGAATATGAGGATGTTCAATCTGCAAAAGAAAGTTAAGATTTGAAGGTAGTGCGATAACAGTTTTCTTCAAACATTTTAGAAGCAATATTACACAGAAATTGGATTAGATGTACTCCTCATGGCTTAAGAAGGAAGAAAGAATTTATAAGTATAAGCTATAAGGAAGCAAATTTAAGCGCAGTGGTAGCAAAAAAGAGCAAAAACTCACAATTATTAAAGGTGTCTATAAATGGAATGGTCTACTTGCCAGGTAGTGAGCTTCCTTTCACTAGAAGTGTGCAAACAGAGACAGAATGGCTATGACTGGAAAGCAACCAGGCAAGGCCTTCTGCAGCTGTGGCTTACCAATCTAGCTGGGCTTCAGAATTGCTTCTGGAGCTTTGTAAGGTACACATGCCATGGCATACCTCTGGCATGAAAGCTGGTCAACTGTACTTTAAACTTCCTTACTGAGATTCTGTTTCATGGCCAGATTTGGGAACCATTGCTCTTAGATAGAGTTAGCAAACTATGACTTGCCATCTGTTTTATATGGCCCTGGAGCTAAGAATGGCTTTTACCTTAATATTTTGTGACATGTGAAAATTATATAGAATTCAAATGTCAGTGTTCATAAATAAAGTTTTACTGGAACACAGTAAAATAAAAAATAAAGTTTTACTGGAACATAGCCAAAGTCATTCTTTATGTTTTGTCTACAATGCTATAACAGTAGAGTTGAATAACTGACACAGATATCGTATGGCCCACAATCCCTAACATATTTATGATCTGGCTCTTTACAGAAAAAAACCTGCCAACCTCTTCTCTAAGGTCTTGCTATCAAAAGTGTGATATCACCAAGAAACGTGCTAGAAATGCAGACTCTCAGGTATCACTTTGGACCCACTGAATGAGAAACTGCATTTTAAATGATGCACAGGTGATAAATGTTCACGTCAAAGCTTGAGAAGCACTGCCTTCGAGGTGTTGATGGAGTCTAAATTTCTAAAATCTGTATACATTTAACACTCCACGTTATATTGTTTATGTCAATTATTCAATGGAAACAATGGGATATCACTTAGCCTGACTCTCCATTAAGTGTCATATTTGAAACACTTTTAAATGACCCAGAAATCCACTGGTAAAAGAAAGTGTATAAGGTCCTTTCAGTCACATGGAGAAAATTGGTATTACAAAACCTAGGGCAGTCTTGCTAGCACCTTGATGTTGGTTTCTAATAAAAAGAACCAGAAATCCTCAAAGAAATGACTGATTCTAAGACTGGGGCAGGCAATAGACAAGATGAGCCTGGAACATTTTAGAGTGCCAGAAAGTCAGGAAATGATCACACCTAAAAAGATGGGGATTTGTCAAAGAGATACAGGAGACAAGAGCTTCTAATGGCCAGAGCTGGAACAATTTGAGCAAGAAAAAAAAAATGTAATATTAGGTTATAACCCAAAGTATAAAATAATATATGTGAGTCCATACTGAGATAAATAAATGACTGAACTACCACCTAAGTGAAAGAAGAGACAAGTCTCCCATACGGAAGAATTTCAAATAAAATGTATATACTCTGCTACCAAGGAGGTGGAGCACAACACCTGTCCGCTAGGTGTGGACTACACGGAGTCAGCTCTCTACAAAGAGATGGTTTGGGAGGCAAACTCCTTCCAAAGGTTACAGCGTGGTTACTTTCCAGTGGAGAAATCCGAGGAGCACTGCCTGAGCCAGATGATTAAGGTTTGAGTCCATAGTAGCAGGACCTGTGGATGGCATGTGCCCTTGATGTAATGTGATAAAAATGGCATTGTACCTCCCTAAATTTATAACCCCAGTCTAATCATGAAAAAAATTTCAGAAAAGTCGCAAATGAGAGAGGTTCTATAAAATATCTAACCAATACTTCTCAAAACTGCCAAGGTCATCAAAAACAAGAAAAATCTGAAAAAACTATCACCATCTATCTACAGGAGCCTAAGGAGACATGACAATTTAGCATCATTTGCTGGATAGGACCCTAGAACAGAAAAAGGACATTAGATAAACAAAATAAAATAAAACCTAAGGAAATCCAAATAAAGTGCAGCCTTAGTTAATAATAAGCTTCATTAATTGTAAAATGCATCACACTAATACTAAAATAAGAGAAACTGGTACAGGGCACATAAGAACTCTGCTATCCTCACAATTTTTCTGTAAATCTAAAACTATTCTAAAATTTAAAATAATTGGGACATGTTGAGCTTTGACCTCTATATATTCATTTTCATGTACTTAGGAAGTTTCCTAACACATTTTGTTCAGAATCCCTTTTTGAATTAGGTTGGCTGTAAATAATAAACTATAAATTGAATAATTAAGTCCTGACCACAATCCACAATCATATTCTGGTACATTGTCTGGTTAGTTCTTCATGGCACAACCTCTTTTCATTTGACTGAATGACTGAAGACTTTCTATTTATTGCTCTACCAACATGGCTGTTCCAACCAGAGTGAGTCCTTCCTGGGTTTGTTTCCGAAGCAAGAATAGAAACTCATGTGGTCTGAATGTAAGTTGAAGTCATGAAGTGATTCTGACACATAGAGAGGCAGAATTTTGACCTTCAAGCTTTCTGGAAATGTGAATGCCTGCTGAGAGCTGTGGTCAGACTCAGCAGGATGGAGGAATGTTAATGAAGTCTGCCTTTTTGTAAGCAGAAAGAAACCACAGTTACTAATGATGAAATATTATAGGGAAATTTTTGTAACATAAGCAGTTCTGCCTCTTACAAACATCCCTCTTAAAATTCTTAGTAATGGCCACTCCTGCCAGCAGAGGCATTGTGAAAAAAGAAATAAAAATTAAAAACAACAATGACAACAACAACAACAAAAACTTTTGGCGCATCCGTGGTCTCAGGAGAAAGCAAAGTTGCTATGAAATGTAGAAAGAGAAATTGCCCTTGTGGCATATCCTGAACTTGCAACATCCTGAATAGTTGGTGGCACCTCCCTGGACAAACAGATCATGTGTACTCAGCCAGAATTTTTAAGTGAATCTGTTACATTCTTAAAATTCCACCAATTCATCTCATTATGAAATGTAAATATATCTGGCATCCTTGTGAATCCCTGTCTTTCACTATTCATGTGGTTTTACTCCATCAGGGGACTGATGACTGCCCCGTTAATACCTAATTGAAGATGACCGGAGCACTTTTGACCAGAGTAGCTCTTTGGCATGGTGCAGGTTTATGGAAGCAGCAGAGAGACCATGTAACAGAGTGGTTTAAAATGTAATTCTAATTAAATTTTAGAATCAGTCTGTCAATTTCTAAAAAAAAAAAAATAGAAAATCTTGGAATTTTGATTACACTTATGTTAAATCTATAGCTGAGTTTAAGAATTAACATCTTAATAATATTGAGTTGCCAAACCATGAGATCACACACACACACACACACACACACACACACACACACACTTTATTTAGGTACTCAATTTCTATCAGCAATGTTGTGTAGTTTTCAATATACAGGTTTATCACTTGCTTTATTATCTATAAATATTTCACGTGTTGATGCTATTATAAATAAAATATTTAAATTTTATTTTCTTATTGTTTATTGTAGTACACAGAAATATAATTTCTTTTGTGTTTGACATATTGTACGTTGATACCTTGCTGAATTTCTCTTATTAATTTTTGCAGCTTTTCTGTAGACTCTTTAGGGGGTTCTGTGTTACATGATCATGTTACCTGGAAACAAAGACAGCTTAACTTTTTCCTTTACAACTTGTATGTCTTTTATTTTTCTTACCTTATTGTACTGGCTAGGGATACAAATATAATGTTGAATAGAAGTGATGTTAGAGTAGATATTTTTGCCTTTTTCTAATTCAAAGGGAAGGGTCCCAATTCTAAACGAAAATATTTGAGCTTTCATCATTAAAAATATATTGTTAGTTGACATTTTTAAGTGCCCTTTTTCAGAACAAAAAGTTTCCTTCTACTACTAGCTTATCTATCTAGAAATTTTCATCATGAATAATAATTGAATTTTTTAGATTTTTTTTAATCCATTGAGATGATCATATTTTTTTTTATCTTTGTTCAGGTAATGGATTAATTAAACAGAGAGATTTTCAAATGTTAAATCAACCTTGTAGAGACAAAATATTCCATGTTGTGACTTATTATTTTTATATGATGTTGAATTTAATTTGTTATTATCAATGACTTTTTACTGTGTTCCTGAGAAATATTAGTTTATAGTTTGCTGTCTTATAATGTATAGCTCAGAGAAATGCAATCAGAGAAATGCGAGCCTCAAATAAAGTGTTAGGGAGTATTATTCCTCTTATATTGTCGAAAAAAATGTTTGTATACAATTGGTATTCTTTCTTTCCTTTAATATTTGATAGAAGTCAGTAGTAAGATCATTTGCTCCTGGTGCTCTTTATGAAAATATTAAAATGTAAATTGGTAAACACTATTCAGATTTTCTATTTCTCCTTGAGTTCATTTTTATAATTTGTATTTTAAAGGCATTTAATTTCAGTAAGCTGTCAAATATATTGACATAAAGTTATTCATAAGATTTTATTATCTTTATCATATGTGCAGAATCAATAAGTATATTCCCTGTTTCACACTGGATATTGGTAATATCCCTCTCACTCTCTCTCTCCATCACTCTCTCTTTCCTCCCTCCTTCCAATTCTAGTTTTAAAAGATGGTTGGATGATAATGGCACTGGTACTGATTTGTAAAACATGTTAGTGTTGCTGGGAATTACCATATATTACATTGTAGTTTCCTGGACTTTTTGTGGTTTAAAGGGAGAGAACATGGGTTAGTGTTATTTGGGCTTTAAATGGAATCCTAGTGCTCATGACTGATGTACACAGGAAAATGAGCATTACAAAGCTTAAAAAATATGAATAATTAATAGCTGGCCATAACAAAAGATATAGTTCTTATAGTGATAATGAGATAGTTATTCCATTAAAAAAAAAAGACACTTAGAAACTATTCATAAATTAGCTAATTTTGGAGCGCTCTTAAACACTAATTTTATTAAATAAGTACCAAGGCTCTACTAACAAAAATCTTTTCTTGGTATACATTTCTGAGATTGCTGCACCCGTTTCATTTAACAATGACTGCTGAGCACTCATAAATAGTAAGCTTGCGCTTTTTGAAAGGCAGTTGAATATTCCTATTGTTCAGCATCGCAGAGTTGCACTGTTGGTGGTACTACAGTATACCAGGAAATTCCCTATCAAAATTCATATCCTTGTACATCAAATGCAATAAAGTTCAAAGATTACATAAGAGTTGCTTAAGTGGTTGGAGTGTTGTCGCAAACAATTCTTGGGACAAGAGAATAAAAATGAATTTTTAAAAGGCATGTAAATGGAATCTATTTGGTTAGGAAATTTAAACAGTTAGAATGGATAGCCTTTTACATATTCAACCATATTGATGTTTTAAAATTCAATTGAAATTTAGTTTCAATAATTCTTTCATGGTTCATAACCAAAATGCATTGGAATTGAAAACAAATAGCTGATTCTGTTGATAGACTCATGGTGTTAAATCATCTTTTAAGAGACAAAATTGTGGTTAAATATGTTAAGAATATATTTTATTCCCTATTTCAGTTTCTTTTTTTTTTTTGCCCTGTGTAACATATTGCTTCTCCTGCTGTTGTTTACAACCATTTTATAGTTTGAATACATACATTAAATCTATTCCTATTATTATGAGCATCCACTGTACAGCTCCCATTACAATAGTGTCTGTTAAGCAGCATTTTTAAAGCCTAAGTTACCATGCTTTTGTAACGTGTGTTATTAATTGCCACCTCTTTCTAGCACTTCAAGGCTCTATAATTACTAAAGAAGGCAACTGTATGTTTGTGTATTTACACAGAAGCTTGAACAGGGAAACTGGCTGTTAGATGGCAATAGCAGAATTTGCGTCTGGAGATTCCACTAAAAAATAGTAATTTCAGTTCAATTTTTTTTTTTTTTTAATTTCCAGGGAACTATTTGAATACAGACCTCTGGGCAACCACAAGCATACTCATTGGAAAGAGATATGATTGCAACACTGGCAAATGCAACAAAATCCTCTCAGAACATTTTTTACCTATAATATTGCTCTGTGTACAGCAATTTGCTGCTTAATAGACACAGAGCTTATTTGTTTGTTTGTTTGTTTGTTTATGCTTTGGCAGTGTATCATTTTTTATAACCGAAGACAATCGTCCCTCCAATCCAATTATATAGCATAAGTTTGAATAGATGTAATAGGGACAGACATTCTTGTCTCTATCCAAGCTACTCACACTTATGAATCTTTCCCATTATTCCAGTTTACTTACATGTCATGAAAAAAATTATTCTTTTTCAAATCCATTTTAGTCGACTAAGTTAAAGGGGTCAAGGTCCTAAAGGCTGAAAGAAGGTGACTAAGGATATGGCTGGTCAAAAAAGACAGATATTTGAGTCATGATGAACCAAACATAAAATATGAAGCACAGTATGGAAGGTCAACACATAGGGTTCTAGATCACAATAGCCAAACTTGGCTGCAAACCATCCTAATAGAGAAATCAAATTTGCCCAGCACTGTTTAAATCCATACGCATATCAGCATAATAGACATGAAATAACTAAGAGTTTCCAAAATTATTAGAGAAACTACATTATGACCAAAGAACCTTTGATTAATGGAAGGTAGTATTCAGTCAAACATCAAGTAATGATGTACAAAAGGGGCAGGAGTGTTAAATATGGGATGAAAGAGTTTTAAAAATTACACGATCCATATGCAGTAACGCAATGGAAAAAGGGAGAACTGATAAGGGTCTTTGGGAAGTAGAAAATAAAAAAAAAAAAACCACAAAGGACGTTTAATATTGCTGAAGCATATGATACCTGTTTGCTGGTTTATTGACTAGAGACAGACAATGAATGCATTTTATGTAGCACTTTACAATTCACAAGATCCCTATCTCATACCGATTCACCTAACCAGTTCTTGATGTGGGGTCAGCAGATATCTCCAATTTCCAGAAGAAACTGAAGCCCAGCCTAGTCGAAAACTTAATGATGAGCACACAGCAGAGGCAGCACTGGAACCTCAGTCTCCTGAATGCTAATCTAGTGCTTTTTGCCATTAGTACATGAAGTTATTTTTTTTTTTAAGTAAGGATTTTTGGAATTATATTTTATAACTCTTTTAGAAGATAAGTATTCAAATGTAACAGTGGCAATCCTGGCTCTTGAAAATATTTTCATCAACCTCCATTTCACCATGCCGGGACTTTGCTGATGAAAGGTAAAAGACATCAGAAGCGGGCCCCAGAGTAGGAGGGAACAGAGGGAGGAGCTGCACCATTCCTTGCTTTCAGAGCTTCAGGCTAAAATCTGGCCAATTAGCCTTGAATTTTCCAAACTGTCATCTGTAAAAAATAATGACCTTTTCATCTGACTATAAAGGCCCCCTCAGGGGGTGCTCCATTACAGTTTATATATTATATACTGAAAAGATTACTAAACTCTCTAGTTATTTTGTAATAATGTTTTCTATATTCAAAGGCTAGAAGTTTACAATAGAATGCATTTCCTGTTTTCACTCTGCTGAGACACCAACTTGATATATTTGACAGTTATCAGTGATGAGCATCAGGTCATAAGTAACCCTTCGGTGTGCGAACATGGGGGATTTTTAAATACTGGGCTCTTTGGGATGGATTTGTGTTACAATCATGTCATCATCTCACGCTTCCACAATTTCAAAGGATCAGATGGCTATAATTGCAGAGAAGTAAGTGAGTAATCTCTAGTCTATTTTAGAAACAGGAGGCCAGATGATCCCCTTTCCATAAAGAACTAAGTTTTCATGCAGTGCTGACGCTGAGTCTGATAAGAATTTAGTAGTTTCTGTGGGTGAAATCTGAACTGAGGCAAGCAATGTTATTTTCATTTTTGAAAATTATCTGTTTCCAGTATGCCATCACCTAGTGTGACCACACTTCAATAAAAAGATTTCAAATGAAGACTTTCTTCTTTCCTTCAGTTCCCCTCTTAATTCTACCTTAAAGTATATCTTGAATCTGAATGAGCTACAGACAAACCTCACATACAACAGACAGGAGAATTCAAACCAATGCATTTATTATGCTCTGGAATCACAGCTGACTCCCAGCGTTGCCAAATCAAGCAGGGTTTGCACAAACTGCACATGGTTTTCATAAGCATTGATTGCAGCCAAAATGCTGTTTGTGAGCTGAATTTTTATTCAATTACCAAGTGACCAATCTTAACTTTGCATCAGTATGAGGGTTTATTAAGCTTATTTTTTATAACTTTTTACATACTATTTTATTTTTTTCTGCAAAAATGTAACATAAACATGAAAATTTCCTTCCAAATTACTGCCAAAGAAGACAATGTTGTTTTGTTCTGATAAATCCTGAGCAGTTATACTATATTCACTTACCAAATAAATAAATATATAAGTAAGTAAACAAACAACAGACAGACAAAAATAAATAAATAAATAGATAGATAGATAGGCAGATAGATAGATAGATAGATAGATAGATAGATAGATAGATAGATAGATAAAGCAAGCAAGCAAGCAAATAAATGAATTCCTCCAGAGTTTTGGGGCTATGAAAATGCAATTTTTATCTATAAAGAGAATTGTGTTCCTGCATCTTTATCTACACAACCACTAAATAATTACTAACAGAGGAGACTTGTAAAACAAAATAATGAGTTTTCCATGTACCATATTGTCCAAAGATAAAAACAGAGTCCAAGGCCCAGGAGCACAAAGTTCTGCACGTAGATGCATGGAAACAATGCAGGATTGGAGCATAGTCACAGAACTCACCTCTGACGAGGAATGTTCCCTAAGGAGCTTGTTGCTACAGAGTCTGTCTAAAGAGTTTCCACAAACCGTTTGAGTCTTGGTCATCTGGTATTCAACAGTAACAGCTTTTAATGAAAATCAGTCTTATTGATACCTTTTCATGTGTTTTAGATAAGAAAGGGAAAACATAAGAAAAAAAACGGAAAAAATAAATTAATATTTTGAATGAAATTCTCTCCTTTTAAGATTTGAATCTGTTCAGAGTAGAAATGTTATTCCTGTCAGTGACCCTCTTCTTATTGTCAATCTCTGCTAAGACATAGGAAAGAGGCAAGAAAAGCAATCTAAAACATACTCGTCTTTTGGGTCCTTGTTCTAGAAGAAAGTGCTCCCAACTGGAAGAATGCTTACAGTTGTCTGTGGTGTCAGACTTCATGAAATATGGGAGGCTCATAAAGCAAAGTCTTCAGTATGCAATCACTAAAGCCATCTTAAAAAAAAAAAAAAGAAGGAAAATAATTAAGTTTACTTAAAATTGAAACCTCAACTTATACATATCGTTGGATATTTGACAAGGTGATCAGTCTTAGCATCACATAGGCAAAGGCAGAAGGAAATAAATATTGTCAGTCACTGATCAATAAGTTTATATCTCATGGACAGCTGCCCAATTCTCATGGAATTTTCTTTTTTTGTTTTTTTATTAGTATAACAGCAATGTTACTATCAATGCTCTGTAACTATTAATATTTGCATTTGCATGTGGAAATTATCAGCAACATGAGTCAAGCCACACCTACTACTATTTTTTCAGAGTCTCAAAAAATACACTATAAAATGCTGTAATCTTTTATATCCTCTAAATTTATTTTAAAATCATTCTGTAGAGCACTGGTAGTCCTAAATATACTAATGATGTCAAAATTGATTACAAAATTTAAAAACACACATTTTTAGAATAACTATATTTAAGTTTACAATTTGTTTTAGTGATACTACCCAAAGTATTTTAAGATGTAATTCTAAAATATCACACAAAATTTAATCAGATACAAAGCTTGATTTTCACAAGGTCACTTTATTCCAACTAATCCTAGGATCTAAAGTCCAGAAAATTTTTATTTGAAAACCTAAATGATCTTAATATGATATTTAATAATATCTCTAAATGAAGTGGATTTAATACCTTAAGCTCATCTAATAAATGAAAATATATAACAACATTATCAGAACCTTTTCTTAACATGGATACGTTCATCATTTTAACATATTGAGCTATATATATATATATATATATATATTATATATATATGAAGTATATCTCAGTAAACACACTGAGTGCTGGGTAAGATTATTCATTTCACCTTTATATAGCTAACAGAACTTCATGTTGACAGTTTCTACAAAAGGAGCTTCAGTGCACTTATTCATTTGTTAAATGTATGTTGGATGTCAGGTTTCCCTAACGTTGTGTTAGCTGCTAAAAATAAAAAATGAACGAGAAATACGTCCTACCATTCTACTTATGCAGGCAGACATGTAAGTAACAATCATGATATAAAATGATAAACACCACTATCCGGATGTATAGCAAACTTGTCAAGTTCATTCCTGCCTTGCATTATACCTGGGCTGTGCCTTCTGCCTGGAATGTGTTTCTTCGTCTTAGAACAAGATCCAATTTAACACAACATGTAGTCTCTGCTCAGATTACTCCTCCATAAAGATGTGTTTTATTTCCTTGTCACTCTCTGGAGCTCTATCATTAATTTTTATTTTCTATCTTCTCCATTAGACATGTACTCCATGTGGGCAGGTATTTTGATCTTGTTCATTTAGACATTCATCTAAGAGGACAGCCTGGCATACAGTAGGGACTTAATAAATAGTTGTTGAGTGAATCAGTAAGTGTAGAAACTATAGTGATGGCAAAAAAAAAAATGATAGTTTTTTTTTTTAAAAAACTATAATTTCTCAGTCAAACCCATATTATTATGAACAGGTATAATGGCAAGACAGCCTTAGGAATCAAAGAAAATAAAAACATTGAGGGTCTATTAAATAAATTAATTGGGAAGGGAAGACAAGTTTCTTTTCAATGTATTTGTTTCCTTTCCTTCTTAGTCAATTAAGGGGAAGGACTCCACAGTTACTCACCAGCTAATCCAAAGGCTCAGTCTCTGCTGTTGGTTTTTCTACAAAGAACTGCTTCACTGGACTTTCCTGTGCATGGACAGTCCTTCACCTGCCTTCCCAGTTCCTGAAATATCTGTGGTTCTTATTAATTTAGAATATGAACATAGTAACTAACAGATCACCAATGAATTTATTTTTTTTTTAATACTAGACCATTTGAAAGCTTACGTTTATGTCTTTACATAAGGAGTGTATTCCAGCTCTCATCTTCACCCCTAAAAGCCAAGTTTTATTCTTATCAGGAGAGTGTTAGTTTGATCATTCTAATTAAGCAGAAGCTGTGTTGCACATTGGTAGAAGTTTGCCTTTTCGAGTCATGCTGCTGGGACATGACCTTGGGTAAGACACTTTTTCTCTCTGTACCCCAGTTTAATCAGTGGTGAAATCAAAACAATAATACCACTCTATAGTGTTATAGTAAATATAAAATGTGAGAACCTACAGATAACACTTAGCAGAGAGCTGGGCCCTTATAAACGATAAATTAATGGTAACTCTTACAAAGTCAATACCATCAATCTTTCTCCTCATTTTAATGCACAACTTGGAAAATTGTATATCTTTGCTCATTTATACTATGTACTTTGAAAGGAAATGCTGTAAGAGATGGCTTCCATTCCAACACCATGAGTTCTGCTCAGTCCGCTCCGCCCGTGGGGTAAAGGTTCATTAGGGAGACTGATGATAATAATCATATTTCTCCCTTTTTCTGCATTTACAGAAAAACAATATATGTCCCAATCTAATTCATATTCATATACATTTTTATGAAGTAGGTAAGTCAATGTGAATATTCCTATTTTCCAATAGGCATATTTAGCAAACCCAATTGCCCTGTATGCTAATGACAAAGCTGACTAAGAAGAGAAAAATGTCATCATAGCATTGGGGTTAAGGAGGGTCTGAGCTTTATAGTCAGACATATGTGGGTTCAAAGCTCCACAACCAGTGTTTCCTTGGTTACATTATTCAACTTCTTTCTGTTTCCTCATAAGGCTGGTGTTAGTAACAAATCACAAAATACAGGTAAAGTGGTTAACAGGGTGCCTGCACACAGACAGTTTTAAATATGTTGTAGTTTCTATCATTCTTAGTAGGCAGAATCCTAAATTCTTCCCAGTCATAACACTAAGACAATCTGGACTTAGAAAATTTGACCAGACTTTTTCTGGAGTCATGTAATTATAGTTTTAGTAGTAGGAAAGTTAAAATTAAGATCTCTCTCTCTCTCTCTCTCTCTCTCTCTCTCCTCTCTCTCTCTCTTTTACACACACACACACATGGGGGAGGGAAGAGAGAGAGAGAGGAGAAAATGAATTATAGCTTAAAAAATGAAATTATCTTAGATGCCACTATATACATAATTACATAATCTATCACTTTTATCAATGTCAAATTGGTTAAAACTATAGCATGTCACCCCTCATTAAGGAAAAGGGTGCCACTACTCTGTTTACACTACTCTGTGTGACTGGACAGCACATGTTCTCTCTGGCTTCAGCTTTCCGAGCAATGTCTGATTTCACTGATTTTGGGAGGGTGGTATAAAAGTCTCCACTTTTCCTGTAACCCCCCAAATCACATTTCATTGTCCCTTATGATATTAGTAGAATTAAAGCAATCTCTTTTTCCAGACTTCAAACTAGAAAAGCATTTCCTAAAGCTCCACTACAAAATGAAAGTTTCCCTCCTGTATCTGCCAATTAGGCTCTCAGCCATTGTAATTCACTGGGGATTTCAGTCTAGAGAGTTCTAAGTGATTTTAAATTTGATCCTAGGACAATTATCACCATATAATACTCCTTTAATTTCTGTGATTTGGTAGCACCACTGAAAATGTGTCTTATTTATTAGCCCTTTTATTTTTAACATAGGCCAGGACTAGTTCTGTAACACTTGTGAAGCTGATGAAATTTGTCTAAGAGCTTCTCTCTTCACCTCCATTCTAGCACATATTTTTACAGTCATGGACAGGCCCTGTCAGCAGATCCTTTTGTCTCCTCTATTTGCAACATTGAAACTCAGAGAATATCCCCACAAATAAACCCATCACCAATTTCTCTCAAAATGTCCCATCGCTTTGGGCACTACTTTGAGTAGTTATCCTTAGAGAAATTCATTTATTAATTTTTAATTAATGCAGCTATCACCTTAATATCCATCTGTTGAGTACTTGTAATGTACCAGGAAAAAGAGATGAGGCACCGTTTCTGTCCTTGAGATAGTTCAGAAGAAGAAACATGAAAGGAGTAACTACATTAATTTCTTTCTTGCCCTATTTCTGTCTATCTTCAAGTTGAATTCAATGCTGTGATTAATCCCAAAATATATCTGACTGCTCAGAACATCATTAAATTCATATTAATCAAAATGTTTATAGCAAATAACTATAACTAGTATACATTTAGTAAATAAACTGTTATATAAAAAATTTACTATCATATGCCATATATGATATTTTAAAATTTGAAATAGTCTAGGCTTAACCAACCATTAGATAGTAATTAAATAAATATCTCTGTACCCACCACCCAGCCTGAGAAGTAGAACAGATTTAATAGATGACTATAATATATACTTCCTAGAAGATATTCCCAGCTTCTGTTCCTTAGGATAAAAAATTATCCTGTAGTTGGTGTTTATTATCCCTATTAACTTTTTAATATTTTTTCTACATTTCATGTACACATGCACAATAAAAAGCAATATTTTACATGGTTTTAAACTACATAAAATGGGTCTGCATTGTACCTACTATCTTACAACTTACTTTTTCTTTCAACAGTAGGTTTGTAAAATCAACTTATACTTATAGATGTAGTTTCTCCTTGTATGAATACAACACAATTTACTTATACACTGTGCTGTAAAAGGCTAACTCAGCAAGTCTATATGTCCATATTCCTGCACATATCAAAGAAAGACTTGCTTCTTATCCAGACTCTTGGAAGTAGCTTGTAAGCTCTTGGAGTATCCTGCCTAATAAAAGTGTCCTTGTTTACCAAGGGAGTTTGGGGAGTGCCAAGCACTCTACATTAACAGTGTGATTTATGGTGGAGGACCTGGGGCATGTAGTATCAGCTTGACTTCTGGAGGGGCTAGACAATGAGATTAGCCTAAGATCAGCCACACAGGCAGTCAGCCAAGCCTAAATGAGCAACTCCAATGAAAACCATGGACACCAAGGCTCAGATGAGCGTCTCTAGCTGGTAACACTTTGTGTGTGTTATTGCACATTTTGCTTGTAGAAATAAGTGCTGTCTGTCTAACTCCACTGGGACAGGACAACTAGCAGCTCACAATTACTGTCTCCTGGACTCTGCCTTATATGCCTCTTTCAGTTGCTAATTTTAATCTATATCCATTCACTGTAATAAACCATAACCATGAGTATAAAACAGCTTTGCTGAGTTCTGTGAGTCCTTCTATGAAATCATTGAACCTGAAACTTCCAAACAGATAGGTCATCTCCACATACTTCTGGTGATTGATACTGGTTCCCAAAATTTTACTATTGAATACAATACATATAAAGAACACACAACACATTTTACTAATGTGTGAGTGAGTCCCTGGAATTATATTCTGAAATTGTGACCTGCTTTCTAAGGTAGTTGTGTCATTACACAATTCCACTAACTTTGTCTAAGAGTTCCTGTCACTCCTATTTTCACTAACATTTGGTATTGCTAGACGTCATAGTTTTTGGAAATCTAGTGTTGTGAGATCATATTTTATTATTTTAAATTTGCATTTCCTTGATAATTATGAGGCTAAGGTATGCATGATTTGAGGTTTTCTTTCCTGCAAATTACCTATTCATATATTTTGCACTTTTCTATGGTGTTATCTCTTTTATTGTTATAGAAGTCCTTTATATATTTGAAACAAATTATTTAATGGTTATAAGTATGGCAAATACATGCCCTGTGGCTTATCTTTTTACTTGGTTTACCAAAGTTTGTAGTACAAAAGTTTGGAGAAGCAGTGTAGTATATTTTATCATTCCTTTTCTTTATGATTTATATTTTTTGTGTCTTGTTTGAGAAATTTTTTCCCCTAGATCATTGCCATAGCCATAAAGAGAGCCCCCTATATTTTCTCCTAAATGTTTTAAATGTTTCTTTATTTTTGTGTATGGTGTGGAAAAGGAAATCTTTTCCTTTCCCCACAATCGATTTTCCTCATTGCACTTTTATTACAAGAGTATGTACCCCCATGTTTAATGTTTCCTCTCTTATAGACCCATAAATGAATAAAATGAAGGGTCTTCCATGTATTACTTGTCTATTCTCATCCATTAATCATTATGTCTATTCCCACACCAATAGCATACTCACTAATGACTACGTCTGCATTTTAAAGCTTGACTTAATTACTAAAATCTTGGTATCTGGAAGGTTGTGTTCTTACCATCTTATTCTTTTACTAAATGATTTTAATTTAAAGTCAGTTTTTAAAATTATTATTATATATATATATATATATACATATATAGAGACATATATATGTATATATATATTTTTTTCTATTATAAATAGTATTCAAAATACTTCTAATTTTTTCCTGCTGGTATATGGAAACACAATTGATTTCTAAATATTAATCATAAATCTTCCTGCATACTTACCAATTCTAATACTTTTCCCCTCCATTATCTAGAATTTTCTTTATAGACAAATGCATTATTAGCAGATAATGAGAATTTCATTTTGCATTTTTTAATTTTTTTTAAACTGATTTAAATCTGACTCTGAGACCCCATCCTGCTGGACTGGTGGGAAATTCTACCTCGCTTTATAAGTCATCTCCATATACTTACATTATCCAAGGTTATGTCCATGGCCCAGGGTCTTTAGGTATCGCTAAAGAGTCAGGAAGTCTTCATTGGTCAACAGTTATAGGTCCACACTAGTTACCATTGATATAATACTTTCCTTGTCCCAAACCACAGAGGCTCGTCAGGTCTGGCATCTTTGCTACTTCTGTACCATGCTTAAGGAACAGAAATTGTTGCCAGTCCTGAGAGCTCTGGTCCAGCTTCCACAAGTCCCACATATAGCCATGTCTTCTGAGATCTTGTTCCCTCTAAAGCTGCTGCCACAGTCCCACATGAACAAGCAGGCTGGGATTTCACCAATTCCTCCACTTCTGATTAGCCTTCTAAAAACAATCAGAGGTTTCGTCTATTAAACACACAAATTAAAATCTTAATATGTTATTTACCTGTGTGCTAAAATCACCTTTAAACACATAATTACTATTTACACAGGTTTCTATTTACTTGCCCTGGACTGGTATTCATCTCTTGGCACACAACTTTCCTGACACTCCCCTCCCCGATATGTACACATACCCTAGTAATTTGACCTATTTAGCTCCAGCCTCACCTACCCACACATCTAATCTTTGCCTTTCTAACACAAAGAATTTAACACTAGCTCTTCTTATTTGCTTTCTCACTCCCATCACTTCATTCAATCAGTAAGAACTCTTTTTAGGAATTATTAGTAAGAAATATTTTTTCCCTTCACAAATGTTTTTCCCAGTCAGAAGGCCATTTACCACACAATCAGTAGTTACTAACTTGGAAGGCCATACAGAATTGTGTAGGGTGCCGGCCTATTTTTGTGAGTTAAAGAAGGATCACAGAGAGAGGGAAGCCCAAGGCAAATGTAGAAGAATGGGTAGACAATTTGCCAGGCTAAGGAAACCAGGCAAGGGGAAATTTCTAGCAGAAGGACTCATTGGTACAAAGGAACAGAGTTTTGGTAGACTATAACCCATATTTTAAAATATCGAAAGAGCAATATATGGGTTTTAGAATAAACATAAAGGAAAGGTACCAACTTGGGCTAAAGAATTAGGATTAGACAACAAAGGGTCATTTAGTTCATATTAAATAATGCATATCATCTTGCAGGTGATGGCATCTATTGAAAATACTTGAGTAGAGAAGAGAGGAAGTGATAATGTTTGTTTCCTTTATAACTGATGTGATTAATAACTGATTTCAGCTTAATACATTAGCTCTCTAAAATTTTTACATTTTAAAGAAAATATTATATAATTAGGTAATTGCAAAATTGAAATAAAGAGATACTACTACACAACTATTAGAATGGCTAAAATCTAAAAAACTGATAATACCAACTGCTGATGAGGATGCAAAGAACAGGAACTTTTATTCATTGCTGGTGGAAGTACACAATGATACAGCCACTCCGGGAGATAGCTTGGCAATGTCTTACAAAATTAAACATAGTCTTGTTATATGGCAGAGCTATTGCATGCCTAGGTATTTTCCTGAATGAGACAAAAACTAATAGATACACAAAAAGTGCATATGAATGTTTACAGCAGCCTTATTTATAATTTTCAAAAATTATAAACAACTGAGTTTGCTCTCAATAAGTGAATGGATAAGCAAAGTGTGGTTCATCCATAAAATGAAGTATTAATCAATGATTTAAAAATTAAGCTATCAAGCCATAAGAAAGACATGGAAGAATTTTTAAATGCATATTGCTAAACGAAAGAAGTCAATATGAAAAGCCTAATTACTGTCCGATTCCAACTCTATGACATTCTGAAAAAAAACAAAACTAGTGCTTTCCAACAGTTCAGGGTTTAAGGGGTTGGAGTGAGGAGAAAAGAGATAAATTGATGAAACAAAAGAGATTTTTAGAGCAGTGAAATTATTCTGTGTGATACTGTAATCATAGATACATCACAGCATGCGATTGTCAAAACCAATGAAATGGTACAACACAAAAAGCAAACCCTAATATAAACTATGGACTTTAGTTAATGATAATATATGAATATTAGTTAATCAGTTGTAAAAAAAAATGTAGCATTCTAATGCAATACGTTAATAATAGGGGAAATTGTTGGGGATGGACCCGGAGAGGGGGTGAGAAGAGGTATATGGGAACTTGTTTTAATTTATCTTCAAACTCACCAGTGTTCTAAAAAATGAAGCCTGTTAATTTAATTAAAAAGTAAATATGTTTGTGTGTGCTCGTGCACGCGTGCAAATACACACACAGTTGACCCTTGAACGACATGGGTTTGAACTGTGTGGTTCACTTATATTCAGATTTTTTCCAATAAATACCATAAAATATAAATGTGTTTTCTCTTCCCTATGATTTTATAACATTTTATTTTCTCCAGCTTACTTTATTGGAAGAGTAGAATATACAATGCATGTAACTCACAAAATACGTGTTAATTGACTATGTCATCGGTAAAGCTTCCAGTCAAAAGTACACTATCAGTAGTTAAGTTTTTGGGAAGTCAAAAATTATACATGGATTTTAGACTGTGTAGGGGGTTGTGCTGCTAACTCCCATGTTGTTCAAGGATCAACTGTATATATGTGTTGAGAGAAAAAAATAACTTCATACAAATTGATTAACACTTCCAACATCTACATGCACAGCCCACTATTCTACACACACACACCACACACACACACACACACACACACACACAGAGTGTTCTAGAGATCTTAAGAAGTCCTGAGATAAAAGCTTCAGGAGTCTCTGACATTGAGATCTGTCTCATTGATATATCCCAATGCCTGCCACAGATAAGCCATTTATAATTAACCAGTAATATGATTTTTATATTAAAAAATAATTAGTATAAATATACAATAGAGAAAGGGATTTGGATAGGGATTTGGAAAGAATCCCCAATGAGTCTAGACATGATTTTTTCAGTAGAGAAAAATTATTAGCACCAATGAAAGAAAACAGGAGGGACAAGACAGAGCCAAGTAAGGAGGTCCCATTGGTGAGGGGTTTGCCTATGGCACGTGGAAATGATAAGCATGATTGGAAACCTTAAAAAAGAACCCGAGAAGGCACTTCATCTATTTAGTCAGGTGGGTGAGGGCCAGAACATACAAGGATTTGGACTTTGTCACCATGGAGAATTTAATTTCCAAACAAACTTGTTCTGTGAATGATCAAGATCGGCATATACCTTAAATAGGAACTTTCTATTGAGATATTTCTGTGGCAAGTTTCTGTCCCATATTCACAAAAGGGGGTTGAATGAACTGGGAAGAAGTAAACTAGGAAAATTCCAGGAAATTTTTATGACTATTCTGACACTGGCTTGCCTGAATATAAGAAAATGTCTTTCTTATGATGTTCAAAACACAGTTTAGAAGAACTGTATTATTAAAAAAAAAAAAAAAGAATGTTCTATAAACTATAAAAGAACTAGCAGAAATTACATGAGAATTTTTAAATAAATAAGGACCAGGAGCATAAAGGAAAAGTATAACCAAGTGGCCATATAAAATTTAAAATGTTTCTTTCACTAAAGATGGTATGAAAATGCAAAGATGCAGTCACAAAAAGATTTTCCATTTTAAATAATGGACTAATATTCACTAGTCAAATGATAAACAAATAATGTGAAGAGAACACATAGATAATTCACAGCAGAAAAATAAATCAAATGCTTGAATATGTCATAACAATTTTTAATCACTCTAGTAGTGAAATAATGCTAATACGAATCATTTTAAAAATCTATTAGATGGGAAAGGAGTAAAAACACTATCCAATTTTAATAAAATTCGATATCAATAGATCGATGTTATTTAATTATCCAGTGTTCTTAGGAGCATAGGTAAACGGGCTTTCACAAATGTTCTTAAGGAAGACTAAATCGTTTCAACTTTTTAGAGGTTGTTTAGGCATTTACCAGTAACAAGAATGATAACAGGTAGTTATCATGCGCTATGTATTGTGAAAGTACTCTATTTTATTACATCTAACCATTAAAAATGACTGTGTAGGTAGGCACTGTTATTTCTCTCATTCTAAAAATGAGAAAATTAAGTCACAGAGACATCAAATAACTTACCTAGTGAAAAGTTTGCATACCTATAAAGCAGGAATTTAAACTCAGATATTCTGGCACCAGGGTCCATGGCTTTAACTTCTCTGTAATACCACCTCATGCTGTTTCCTATATTATTTGAAAATATACCTAGATTGATGGTGAGGCTGCCAGATAAGAAGATGACTGTCACTGAAAAGATAGTTTGTTACTTAGAGTTCTCAAGAGGAGCCTGGGTGCCATGCCATGCAACGAAGATTCACAGGGAATCACCAGGCTCAGTCTGAAGGCAGAAGTGAGGGGAAAGCATGAGCGAGAGCCTTGCTTGGTTTTTGCAGGAAGAAACCGGCAATGCAGGGTAGTCAAACTGAGCAGATTTAGGATTTGACAGTTCAAATAATTTCAGCAGGCTCTGGGCTATAGGATAATTAAAATAAAGGATATTGTGAAAGGTAAGAGCCAGCTGGAGTTCAGAGCATGATCTCTGGATTAGCTGATTTTTATTCAAAGGTGTGCTTGCCAGGCAAGTTATTTGCTGTCTCTTGGAATTAGCTAACCCAGTCTCTCTAGGATGAGCAAGGCCCCAGATGCCAGAGCATCAAGAACACAGGAAATAAGAAAACATATTAACACATATATGTATGCTCTTTGACTCAGCAATTTACCATCTAGGCATTTATACTATAGAAATAATACACATAAGCACAGAACAGAGGTGTAAACACAAATACTCAATGCAGCATTGCTTGTAACTCCTCAAAATTGCTATGATTTTGGTGTTCGTGGAGGCTAAGAAGCAAGGCTGTGACTAAAAAAAGGCAACCAGGGTTCCAGCAAAGCACTGTTAACAGATGTTGATGTTTCTGAAGACTTCTGACCACTGGCCAGAACAGGAGGACAGTGATTCTCAAAATTTAGTAGACAACAAAATCATCTGAAGGGCTTGTTAAAACAAGATCCAGGTCACTGCTCAACACCTTCCAGAATTTCTGATTCAGGGGGTATGGGATTGGACCTCTTAAAGGTGCATTTTTAACAAATTCTAAGTTATGCTGATGCTCCTTGCCTAGATGTCATACTTTGAGATCCACTGCCCAAGAGGAAAAACTATTGAATGAAAATACCAATTTGGAGAAGGCATTCATATAGCTTAGCTCAACTGACCTTGACAACGGAGCAACCAACCACAACTGTGAGACTGGGTGAGCAAAGCTTTCCATCTTGGTCACCCCAGATTGGACAGAGCTACTGATCTGATTAGAGCTGACTTAACTGGATGACAAATATCCAAAATCATTCACTTTTCAAGTAAGGTTAAGTAGTAATTCTTTAACACAGCTGCTTTGAGTAATTTGCTGCAAGATAAATATTTAAAGGTCAATTCTTAGGTCTGAAATGCCCAGATGGCCAAGTCACATATGGGTTACTAAGGACCTTAAAATGGGCATTAAAAAACTTACAGCTTAAAAGTTCCGATGCCAGGGATATCGTTCTACAAAGCATGTTTCAATTTCCCTACGTGGTCTCTTCAATATCCATTCGGATACATTCTTGTGGTAGCACTAACTATTCCCTGCCTCCATCCCTTTGCTAGGATAATGCCATGAGATTAGTGTTTAAAACTATATTGCTTTTTCAAGAAAAACATAGAAACTCCTTGCTTGAATATTTGCTTTAAACTTTAACTAAACCCACTCATGAAGTTGAATTTTAATTATTTTATTTCCAGGACTGTGGATCAAATGATGAAAGAAAATAACATATAGTAGTTCATTACAATATTTTTTATCATCTTAAATTATAGTTCCTACCACAAATTTTGTATAGAGCTCATCTCAAAAACAGCATAATCATATTGATATAAATTATAGTACAGTAAAAAACTGTGTTTTCTTTCATTATTGTTACTTAAAGTTAGCTTTTGTCATACCTATTATTTTCAAAAAGGATAATAGAAAAAGAAAATATTATTAAAATATGCTGTTTTACAAATAATTTCCAAGAGTTGAATCAAAATAATTTGGGCTCAAAACACTATAATTTTACTTAGAGTTAAATATTCCCAATGTGAAATACATTTCAAAGTTGAAAAATAGATTGTCTGATATTATAAAAGCTAATATCATTTTTTTATTGTTCAACATTTAAATTAGACAGTGTCACTCTTAAATTTGAGAGATAAGGAACTTTTTAGATAACTATATCACTTCTTTCAGAATATGATATGTCTTATTATTTGATTTTAGTAGTAATCTAATCACGGTGATTATATCCTACATCACAGATTCTCAGACTCCCTTCTGGGGTGGTTGGTAAAGAAGGGCAATGGTTGGCTAATAGGAACACAGAATGCAGACCAGTGAATATGCAGTTTGGACGGATGGTGTTCACAGATGAGCAACATATTTCCCAGCTATTAATACCAAAAACTAATGCAGTTGATACATCCTCTCTCTTTACAGCCTGGCAATGGGCTGTGGCAGAGGAGGGCTGTCATTTTTATCTGCCCATTGCCATGGGATTCTATTGCCCTCAAGATCCTTCTGCCAGAAACAGCAGCATCAGCAATAGTGTCATTTACACTGGGAACCTGCTCAGGGCAGGAGCTGAGGTGACCTCTTCAAAATCAGAAAATGTCATTTCTACAGTGGTTAAGTGAGTAAGCTATTTAGTTTGATCAGTTTTGCTTTTAACTTAGTGCCATTAAGTGGTGGTGTGTGTGTGCATGTTAAGTATAACTGACTTCTAATACATCAATATGACAAATTAATTACTGTATTGACTCACCTCTCTTCTGAGCATAGAACGTTAAGATTTACATGATGAAGTCTAAGGCTCTGCCATTCTGTTTTAGTCTGAAAAAATCCTTCAAAAGAAAAGAAAAAAGCACAAAATATTCAACATAATGAATCATCAGTTAATACTAAAAACATATTATATTTAAAATGCATGAAATATATATACATATATATGTATGTGTGTATATATATATATATATATATTATGTTTTAGGGTTGGGAGTAAATTTATCTACTCAGGTGAAACTTCCATGAGATAGTATTCATTTGTTTATATTTTATAATTACTTAGAGCCCAGGCTGAAACTTAACTTTTACTTTCAATAAAGAAATTTTTTTCTTAGCAAATTAACAATATCATAAGACCAATGAGGTAATGTTTAAATGTCTTAAAAATGTTTTATTTTCAAACATGCTAAAACAACTTAAAGCATTGACTTAAACTTAATTTATATGTATACATTGTGTTTATCTGCCTGGTAAATTTTTACCTGTTGTTCACTAAAGATTCTTCTACAATAATTCATTGACTTAATTGAAAAGCTTGTGGTACATGAGAGTCATTCAATGGCATTTTTAGAATGCACAATATATACTAATTCAAGAATTAGTTAAAATGGAGGAGTGGAATAAGGCTCAGATATCAATATTCTGCTCAATATTTTGATAAAAGAATACTTTTATGAAAATTTAAAATTTTAATTTAATTAACATTTATGGAATATCTACCATGTGCAAAGGCCATTGGCTACTGTGAGTGTGGTAAGTACTTATCCAATTTTTAATCTCCACTTTTTCCTGAATACAGAACCTTGCTTTCTATTGCATGTGGGTATGGCAGTGTGCCAAGCTGAGAATCTACATTTCCCAGCTTCCTTTTCAGGTAAGTATGGCCACATGACTGGCCGGTAACGTGTAGTAGACGTTATAGGGTGAGGCGTTATATAGCCCTTCCATCTTTCTTTGGCTTATTGCCTGGAACACAAATATGAGGGCTGGAGTGCATTCAAAAGGCCAGAGCTGAATAAGAGAAGGACCGTGGGACATTACTGACTTATTAGTTCGGGTTCTCCAGAGAAACAGAACCAATAAGAGATATATACGTTATGAAGTACCAAGATCTACAGTCAGCAAGCTGGAAATCCAGAAAAGTTAATGCTTCAGTTTGTGTCTAAAGGCTGGGGGGAAATGATGTTCCAATTTGAAGGCCATCAGGTAAGAGGAGTTTCCCCTCACTCAGCTTTTTATTCTAGTCGGGTCTTCAACTGATTAGATGAGGCCCACCCATTATTAAGAAAGGTAATATGCTTCACCAGTTTATTGATTCAAATGTTAACTCATCCAGAAATACCCTCACAGACACACCAAGAATGATGTTTGATCAACTATCTGAGTGCCTGTGGCCCAGTCAAGTTGACCCGTAAAATTAACCAACACAATGACATCTGGCCATCACATACCTGCCCTGGACATTATGGCTTCAGACTTCTTTTATGTGAAAGAAGAATACATTTCTACCTTTGTTACCCCAGTGTTTTTCAGATCTATTACAGTCAAATGTAATTTCTAATTGTATAGTGACTATAAACACATTCGAGTGTCTGGATTTTCCACAAATATTTAAAAATTTCAAACATCATTTTCACAGGATAAGCTCAGCAAATATGTTCTAATATTGGTATCTAAGACCAAGACATTAAATCTTTACTAAACTATAAATGCAGTCATATTAAAATTTACAAATATTCTTTCTTATTGAAAATATTGTCCTATTTTTCTTTCTTTTATTTACTTTTCATCTACTTCATCTGGCTAACTCAGATTCATCTTTAAAAATTCAGTTTGTGTCATCCCTTCCAGGGAGTCTTCTAAAATTTAGATATCTCTCCCAAGTCTCCTTGAGCACCTTGCACTTCCCTCCGTAATGAGTCTTGTTATATTCTATCATATTGATTACTTAGTCATTCCATGAGCCCTCAGAGGATTGGATTTATGTTTTATGAGGGTTTCTTTTCTTCTAAATATTTTGGATCTCAAGTAAGGAGAGCTTGAGTTAATCCTTCCTCTGGGTTCACTGTGTATTGCCACACTTGTTCTTTCCGAGACCACCCACCACTAGTTTTACCTATTTACTACATGTACTTAATCTCTTAATCTCTACATAACACTCCAATGCCTCTCTGCCATCCCATAGGCAACTGTGTAATGTGATGATGCTCACTCTGCATATGTATGTGTTCTTATAAACAGTTTCCTATTGTATGTGCATCTATTTCAAAAATTTTTATAAGTGGTACTGTATTATATTCTGTTTTAATTTGTTAATCTTATTCTGTGTTTTAATTTGTTTAATCAACAATGTATTTTTAATATCCATCCCTGACACCACGTTTCCATTTAATCTATTGCTTTCAACTGGTATAATATTCTCTGGTATCCAGATGCCACAATTTACCTATTCACTCACCTAAGACATTTACTGGTCACTTCCAAATCTTCATCCCCACAATAATGCAGCTACAAGATTCATTTAAGAGGTCCTTTAGATCCTGTGGGAATTTCTTCATAATGTTGTGTGTGTGATGTGTGTGTAATAGTATATCTACATATGTATATATGCATACACGATATGTAATATGCATATGTACATGCATGTATAATGCATGCATATATATACACATGTCAAATATATATGTGCGTGTATAAAATATAAATGTCTTCTAAGAGTAAAAACTCATATACTAATTTGACTAAGTAATGCAAACATACTCTTTGCAAAACGGCTTAATCTGTCAACCCTTCTACCAGCAGTGCATGAGAATATCAATACACTCATGCACTCTCCAGCATTTGGTGTTATCTCTCAAATTTTTGCCTTTCTAGCAATGTAAAATTATATTTTGGTTTTTAATTTGCATTTCTTGATTACTAATGTGTTTGAGGATAACTTTATATGCCTAGCCTTTTGGAGGTTCCTCCTCTTCTCTGCATCACTGCCCATATTTCTATTGGATTGCTTTTTGTCACTGTTGATTTTTGTCAGGGATTTTTTGTGTAAAGTCAGGTTTAGACTTTAAATTATATTCTCCCATTGTGCCACCTGTTCATTGCATTGTCCTTTAAATTCCTTGCAGAACAGAAATACATAATTTTGATGCAAAAACAGTCAAATATTTACCCCATGGCTTCTACTTTAAGTTTTAAGGAGTCCTTCCCCACTCCATCTGTTAATCACAAATATATTCACCTTATTTTATTATTAACTTTTCAGTTCTGTCTTTTACAATTAAGTATTTAATTCATCTGTAGTCTACTACTATATGTGACAATATATAGGGATCCAGTTTTATTTTTCTCCTTATAGTGAATAATTTTCCCATCATCATCTTCTAAACAACTACTTCTTTCTCCATTATTCACAATGACTTCTTTATCATGTATGTACATATTATCTTGTCTCTGAACTTTTTTACTACATTTCTTTTTTCTTTACCTGTTCTTATTCACCTTATTGATCTTTATATCCTCAGAGCCTAACATAATGCCTAAAATATTTTTGTGCAGTAAATGGTGATAATCTATTCATAACAAAGCCTTTTTTGCTAGTGTCCATTTAACATAATTGTCACATCAACCAAAGTTCTCTTCCCATTTTAAATATAGTTTGATGTTCACAGTCTCTGAATACTCACAGCTGAGATTCTATTATGTGACCTTACACTTTTGTACCCACCAAATTGTATGCTTATTAAAATTAAGTATCTTAGTTCCAAAACTGTTTATGTCTACCATATTTATTATCACAACTATGTAATTTAAATATTAAATAAATAAATAAAATGGAAGTATAAAGAAAGTTGTTTCAATAAAAAAAAAACTAGTTGAAGAATCGTAATAAAGAGTATTGTTAAAATAATTATTGCAATTAGGTGATGGACAGAGGGAAGGGGTGTTGGGAGATTGGGAGAATGGGGTAATGTAGTTAGCATTAATATGATGACTAAGTGGAGGACCAGAAGAGGGAGGGAGCAATTGGGGGGATCATTTTATGAACATTATAGATGTCCAATCAATGTACTGTAGACTTGAAACTAATTTAAATAAATAAATTTATTTTAAAAAAGAGAAAAAATAATTATTGCAAAATAGATGTGGGCTAGGCAACTGTAAATGAATTAGACAAGGAGATGAAAATTATAAATGTAGAGGAATCCTCCACATAGAAGATGTTAGGTTTTTGTCCAACTATAGAGAAACCAAAACTTGGAAACACAGAAAATGTGTTATGGAATGGTCTATACAGGACTGATGAATGGGAATTATAAACAGGGTTATCTGTACTCAAAAATAAAATGACCCTTAATTAAAAAACTGACACAAGAATGTACAGGTATAATTTACATGAATAAAATATATCTATGTATCATATTTATGATTCCCTTTTTCAATCAACTTTTCATTTTATCAACCAGTTTTGAGATCAGATAAGAGGTCTTCCATGAAGCAACCATGTAAAGATTGAAACAAGTTCCAAATAAGCTGTACATTCAAATTTGGGAATACAGTTAGAAAAAACTGTTCTCTAAGAATTTATTTAAATCATTGAACTTGTTTTCTTAGATTATCAAAATTAGAGGTTCTATGGTAAAGATTATTTCAAGATGGGGGCTGAGCATGTACAGCCATCTTTAAATGTTTTTAAAGGAACAAATCCACAACAACAATGACAAACAGGAAAAAATGCCACCAGTTCATGGGAAATTTTGAGGAATTCTTGAAAAATAGGAAGCAGATGGAGTCAGAATGTCAGAGAAACAAAATCAGAGAAAACACACAGATGAGAAAATTATGTTAAAAGCAAATTCACATATAATCAAAGCTCAGAGTTAATAAACAAGAGATCTTTAGGAAATAATCAGAGTAACTAAAGTACCATATTCTGAGTAATTAGTCATGTGAACTCTCTTATGCTTACTTATACAAAGGAACAGACAGTAACTGGAATTTCTCCAAATATCCTTTATTTAACTCCTTCCAAAAATAAAAATGTTTAAAAAAAAAAATGAGAGACCTTCCAGGACAGGGTTCTTAGCACTGTGATAAGAAATAGAGGAAAAAGAGTGAAATCTGAAGAAACTTCATCCTCCATGAGGAAACCAGAGATAGAAATAAACAAGGAGAGCAGTAGAATAGCTTTCCATGTGAAAGCCATATACACAAGTCTTTCTGAGTCTATATTTTTGGTATTAAAGACTCCCTGAATAAATATTGAAATATAGAAGTACAGCTATACCCCCAACTAATTTAAAACTATGGGATAAATAAGGAACTCTCACACTTTGAAGGATCCTCACAATCTGGCAGACAACATACCTATCCTCTCATACAGCTTCCAAGGAAGGCTACTTTAATCAGAACATACGTTTACAAACAATTAAACATTGATTATCACATGAAAATATGAACAATCAAGATTCACTGAAGATTTGAGGAAAACCAACATCAAGAAAAAGGAGCACCTTATTCACCAAATAAAAGAACACCCAAGGCATCCAAGTAAAAAGAACAGAAGACAGCTATACAATGTATAAGTACAATTAATAACCTCAGCAAGGTTAAGTTGATATCACATTCATAAGACAATAACAGGATTCTATGATAAAGAAACAATTAGAGATCTTAGAAAAATAAAAACAACTCAATAAATGTGCTGAGTGGCACACTGGACATAGCAGAAGACAGAATATATAGAAGATAGAATATGTAAAATAGAATATATAAGCTGGAATATCTCCCTGATGGATACTCTTAGAATGTAGAATGAAAGGATGAATAGATGGAACATATAAAGAAAAGTTGAATTTATGGCCCTGCTACCCTAAACAAGCCCAATCCCATCTGATCTTGGAAGTTAAGCAGGGTCAGCCTGACTAGTACTTGGATGGGAGACCACCTAGGAAGACTGGGTGCTGTAAGTGTAAAAAATAAAAAATGAAGGATTGTAAACTGGCAAGGTCCTTGCAATCTGTGAGGTCGACCAAGGGTTGCCTCACCTAAAAAAAGAAAGAAAGAAAGAAAGAAAGAAAGAAAGAAAAGAAAGAAAGAAAGAAAAGAAAGAAAGAAAGAAAGAAAGAAAAGAAAAAAAAGAAGAAAAGTTGAGAGACCATTAGAATAAATATAGGCATTATATCTAAGTTAATTTTATCATTATAGTCACCCCATAAGGTAGATTTAATTATTTATTGTTCATTTTGCAGATGGGGAAACTAAAATCTGGACATAGTCTAATGGAATAAGTCAGTGGCACTGTCCAGTCTAGGACTTGGATCTCTTAAGTCACAAGACAAATTCTTCTTCTCCCTGGTCCAATGCATGGGGAATTGTTGAGCTGGAATAATTGGGAAATACCTGTTTTAATACATTATAATTCTGAGGATGTCCAAGAGAAGAGCACAAGTATGTCAGTATCTCAAGCAAAGTTAAGGAGAAAGAAGATCCAGAGAAGGTTGCTGGATTTGGCAATTGATAAATCTTGAAAAAGATTTCATCAATGTTGTGACTCTCAAAGTTAGTAGTATTAGATAATAACCTTGGGAGTTTATGAACCTGCAAAATTCTGGGCCATATCTTCAGAAATTACAATTTGGATGGTGTGAGTGGCTTCACAATCTCCATTTTAACAGGCATCACAGATAATTCCAAAGCAGGTTCAAAACTGACAGGATAGAATTGAGAATATGGATAGGCCAAGGTAGCCAGGAAAAGAGCACCAGAACGAAGAGACAGCTCTGGAGACCTACAGAAGGTTCTCTTCAAATCTTCAGCTATGAAGTGATCAGTACATGTCTCTGAGGAAACTACTTTAGGCTAGGGAAAGAATCACCAAAGCAGTTGGAGCAATTTCTAGACTCTACACAAGACCATGTTCCCACCAGCCAGAGTGGAGGATTTTCATAATACATAGGCATTAAGTAGAGTACTCAGAAGGTTATTGCCTCAGTAGTAAAGCTAAATTAGCCCTAGCTCAAATGGCACTCTTGTCCCTTTTGATAAATCAAAAAGCAAGACTTGAATGGGTCAAAATGTCTCCGAGTAACAACTGCATTGCAAAACTGAGCTCTAGAATATTTAAAGAGATATTCCTTACTCAAACAGAAAAACTCATAATACCTGCATCTAATAAAAAAGTACCAGACATGCAAAGAAACAGGCCTATAATGAGGGAAAAAAATCATTAATATAAATAGACTCATAAATCACACAGATGAAAAAATTAGTAGAGGACATTTTAAAAAGTTATTATAATTATATTCCATATATTAAAAAAGGAATATAGCATGAGCATATGCTAACTTTTCTTATATGTTAAAAGAAACATGGATGATAGTTTAAAAAGACACAAATAGAACTTCTAGAAATCAAAAGTGCAATGTCTGAAGGACAGAATTAACAATGCATTAAATGTTGTAGGAAAACAATTGGGGAACTTAAAGGTCTAGCAATTTGAACTATCAAAAAGTGAAAGAAAAAAGACTAAAATAATAAATAGAGCATCAGCAAACTGTGGACCAACTTCGAGCATACATGTGTCATTGAAGAATTAATGGACAAAATTTTTTCCAAATTTTATTAAAACAATAAACCCACAGACCCAAAAAGCTCAAAGAACCCAAGCACAAAAAAACCTGAAGAAAATTACACCAAGGACTAACATAATTAAATTGCTTATAACCTTAATAAAGAGAAAAATCTTCAAGGCAGCCAGAGGAAAAAAAAGTCGCATTGCATACAAAGAAACAAAGAATGACAATAGATGTCTCATTGGAAACAATGCTAACTAAATGATAGTGGAGCAGCATCTTTCAAATACTGAAAGAAAAATAATGAGAAAGATAGGGCCTTCCTCATCTTTGTGTCGGAACCCAGAATAAATGCCCAGACACAGTCTGGGTAGAAAAATTCTGATGAGTGAGTGAATATGTAGACTCTTGCTCTTCCGATGAATGGTTAGAGTAAAGGACATTATTATAGTTTTACAAACAAAACAATCAGAATTATGAACAAAATTGCAAATTCGAGCACAATATAACACTTTGTACAGTTTTGCAGTGTTATTTTGACAAGTAAAAGCAATCTTTAAAAAACATTAAGTCATCTAATCATCTGTCAAAGGACTCTTTGATTGTTTCCATGTCTTAGACACCATGAATAATGCTGCTATGAACATCGGGGTTCATATATCGTTAGGAATAAATGTTTTCAAATTTGTGGGGTAAATACCTATATGATTTTGTTAGCCAATGTCACCCCAATAAAGTTAAATTTTTTTTAAAAAGGAACTTAAATGGTGAAAATGTAAAAAATAACATTAAACTATAGTTCAAGGAGGAAAAAGTAGAAATTATGTATTGACCCAAGATAATATAACATTCTCTTAAACTCTTCTCCAAAACATGGGTGGTTAATGTTAAGTTCCCATATCCACTCTGTCATTCTGCTAAATCCAGTCCTGCTTTAGCTACAGCTGGGTGAATTTCCTTTCGTTTACTCTCTGTTCTTCATCGTTCTTACCGAGCCTGTCCTCCCATTAAAGTCACCAGAAAGCAGATGGATGTCCATGAAAGCAGATCCCCAGAGGGTTCCAAGGTCTCTAAAGTTGTTGTTAACCTGTCTCAGAGTACAGATGGCAGGGTGCAAAATCTCACAAGCAGACCAGAGTCCCAGGAGTGGGGTTCAAGCTCCAGTAAATAAATATACTTCCTCTCAATATTCTGGCACTGGGTACTGTGTAGCATTTGTCATTTACCTGAGTCCTAAACATCTTGTTATGAAGCTGCAGAAATTTCTAATAATACATTCTTTATGAACAGACTGTGTGCAACACTTGGGCCTTCTTGGATATATATACAGCTATACAAAGAATTCTAAACTTGCTCTTGGTTGAATCGCCCTGACAGTGACAGAGCCTCCCACCTGCCTCTCAAAGAAAGGATGCATTTGGCTCAATAATAATTAGCATCAATTATAGGAAAGCTCTTTTCAAGGACTGAGCCTGGCCTTCCCAGGCTGCAGGTGCAGAATTATCCCCATGACCTTTTGCCCCATGATAGGTCACCGAGGAGAGGAGTAGAAGCCATCAGGAGGGAATCACAAGCCTGTTTATCTTCCCTAAGAATCATTGTCTGGCTTCTGCTATTCATGTCAGCAGCAGCATTTTCCTCTTGGGAAACTTACAGGAGAGGCTAAGATGCCTCATCTGTGTGCTTGCTGGCTGGAGCCTTGTTCAATGGGCACCTGGTTTTATTTTCTGAGTATCTTTATGCTTGTTCGACAAGAAAGAAAATACACTTTATTACAAGGAACAAAAACATAATGGAAAGAGCCCAGGTGGCTGGAGACTGACTGACAAGCAAGACATCAGGAATAAGATGTCAGACAAGGGTCCTGTGTTTCCGAATGGCAGCTTCTGGCTGCCAGTGCACACATGGAGCCTGCTGCGCCGTGGGGAACTACTCGGAAGTAACGAAAAAAGATCCCTCTTCACTCACAACCTCCAAATAATTCAGGTATTGCTTGTCTTTTCTCTGATTTGCTTAAGGTCTTGCTTCATAGTCATAATAAAAGAAAGAAAATTCAAATAGCAACTGTGACCCCCTATTCCTCTGAGGGACTGATTTTAGGATTTTATAGGATCAAATGCTTTTCTGGCTCTTTGCTTTCTTGGTGAGAAAGAGAACTCTTACTTAAACATGTCTTGTTTCCCTCGATTTTTCGTGGTGCTTTAGTAACCATTTTGTACCTTAGATTACAAAATCTAATCTGAATGAGCCCTGTCTTTCTTCCTTGTAAACAACTGGAGGGCAGAATTGGGTCTGATCCATGTTTGTCTTGCACATAGCTCTTCTAGAGTTTTGGAAAGTGCCTGGAAGTTATAGGAGAAGAAGAAGCACCCAGTGGCCAGATGAAGTGGTACCAGTCAACTGGAGCCTAAGCTTCAACTGTGAACATTCCAACTATAAAACTGATCTATTTCATTTCATGCAGGCTTTAATTTGAAAGTCATCTCAGTGACTTTCATCATCAGAAATTTCAACCCCCCTTAATATTTGATGTTGCCCTTCCTACTTTATTTTGTTCCTTAACACTTATCACTGTCTAAAATATCACTTAGCCCACTTATCTTGAAGAGTGTCTATCACCCCTAGTAGAATTTAAGTGCCATGATGGGAAGAATTTCTGCCTGTTTTGTTTACTACTTTCTTTCCAGAAGTTAAGCAGTGCCTGACACATAGTAGATCCTTAATAGGTATCTGTTTAAATAATTAATTAATTATAGAACAAGGACATGTAAATTCTTTGTATCTCTTAGGTGCTTACAAATTATTTACTTCAAATTTGTGACTTCATTGAGTCAAATTAAATTCAACAGAAATGTCTATGTATTTATGAAGAGTTCTTTGATGAGTCAAATGTTTAGTAATCTACAATATGTCTTCTAGGGTTTTAATACCTAATCTAAAACAAAACAAACCAAAATCATATTGTTTCCTAGTTCAAAGATATTCACAGTGGTATTTGTATCACTAACGACATTAGAGGGAAGAAAGAAAAACAAAGAAATTAATATACAAAATGTAAATCTTACTCATTGATATCTTTGCAAACAGTGGTGGTATATACCAAGGGGAATTCAAGGGCTTAACGAATTGTTTGAAAACAGTTTGATTGTCTGTGAGCTCATGGCTTCCAAAGATATTTAGGTTTGATTATTTCGAACTCTTCACCCTGTTCTGTTCTTACTGCATCTGCTGTCATTAGGATAATACTTTATAGTGAAGCCTGAAATATGTTGCTGCAGCAGGTATGGCAAATTCCTTTAATAATCTGGTTTAAGTCATCCATTGTAGGCAGAATAATAGCCTCCTAAAATGTCCACATCCTAATCTCTGAAACCTATGAACGTTCCCTTACATAGCAAAAGAAACTTTGTAGATATGACTAAATTGAGGACCTTAATGGGGAGATTATTCTCGATTATCCGGGTAGGCCCAATCTAATTACACAGATATTTAAAAAGGGGTCCTTTTCTAGCTTTGATCAGAGGGAAGTGCGACTGGGGAAGAAGAGTGGTCAGAGAGATTTGAAGGTGAACTAAAAGAGTCTGTAGGAGCTAGAAAAGTCCAAGAAATGAGTTCTCCCTTAGAAAGAAGCACAGTCCTGCCACCACTTTGATTTTAGCCCAACAAGACCCAGACTTCTGACCAACAGAACTGTAGTATAATGATTTGTATTGTTTTAAATCACTACGTTTGTGGTTACTTTTTAAAGCAGTGATAGAACAATACTACTTTACCTGTTCTGGCCTAACCTCCCACTGTGTTCCTAATGGCAGCTTCTGGCTGCCAGTGCACACATGGAGCCTGCTGCACTGTGGGGAACTACTCAGAAGTAACGAAAAACCAGATCCCTCTTCACTCACATCCTCCAAATAATTCAGGTACTGCTTGTCTTTTCTCTGATTTGCTCAAGTTAAGTGCATTTTATTCTGCTCTACTTGCTATACCAGAAATGTAGCACTGGATTAAGAATAGAGACTTCCATATCTTTATTCTACTGTTAAACTCCATTGGGTGACACATTCTCACTTTTAAAATTCTCACCCATGATTTGCGGCCAAAACTGAATCATCCCCAAATCCCAAATCAAATGTATGCACTCTGCTCTCACCTCATTTAGCTCTTACACACCTGTGTAGCATTTTTTTCTCTTTGCCTTGAATTATATTTACTTTGTTTCTCTCCACCATCATTGTTCTCAAAGAGCAGGGCCTTGTGTCTTACATCTTTGTAATTCTTATAGCACTGACCTTAGAATCAGGCACATGATACCCATTTGACATATTTCCAATGATTAAATAAATGAGAGGTTGTCTGTTTATTTCCCTCGTCTTTGGAAAGATTCATAGAGAATAATTTTACTCAATTGTCATCTAGGTTTAGTAGAGACAGAGCTTAGATGTACATTAAAAGATAGATGGTAAATATTATTCCCAGGTGTCAGGAAGTAAATTCAGTATGAGGTCCTATAAATGAGAGGAAATGCTTATAGAAAACAGCCTGAATGACTTTCAATTGCTATCAAAAAAAGAAAACAAAATATAAAATGTAATCAAGACTAAAAACTGAATAAATAATAACACAGGTGGCTGTGTAACAAATCAAAGAGAAAAGGGCTAGCTTCTAAAGGTAAAAATAAAACAATAAAGAATCAGGGATTTTCTTACCAATGAAAATGATAAAAGTCACTAAAAAGTAATCATACCCAAAGAAGAAAGGATGAAAACACTGACAAGGTATGAAAATGACAGGTGTCTTATTCATTAGGCTCAAAAAGTTCACGAGGAAAACAGAACATTTAACTTATTTTCCTTTCATTCAGCAAATGTTACTGTGTGCCTGATATTTGCAATATATTTTGATAATCATTTCAGGGGATATGAAATTAAAGAACAACTCTAAAGTTGCTCATAGGTTTCTAAAATCATGAAAAACAGAACAGCCCTATAATCTAGCAATTTCACATCTGGAAATATTTCCAAAGTAAATGAGCACACTAGAACAAAAAAATTCCGGCACCCCATGTTCATAGCAGCATTATTTGCAATAGCCAAGACACAGCAACAACCTACGTGTGCCTCAATAGATGAATGGATAAAGATGAATGGTATGTATATATACACACAAACACGTAATATTATTATTCGGCCAGAAAAAGTGAGGAAATCCTACCTACCATTTGTGATAACATGGATGGGCCTTGAAGGCACTGTGCTAAGTAAAATAGGTCAGAGAGTAAGAAAATATGGTATGATTTCATTTATATATAGAATCTAAAAAACAAAACAACAAACAAAACCCACCAAACTTAGAAAAAGAGATAAGATTTGTGCTTTTCAGAGGTGGGCGTAGAGGAAGAGAGAATTGGAGGATGATGGTTAAAAAGGTACAAACTTCCAGTTAGGGATGTAATTAATATACATGACTATAGTTAACATTGCTGTATGATATATAGAGCAAAAAGAAGTTTTTAAGAGAATTAGACCTAAGAGTTCTCATCAGAAGGAGAATATTTTTCTTTTTACTGTCTCTATATGAAATGATGAATGTTAACTAAACCTATTGTAGTAATCATTCATATTATATGTAAATCAAACTACCATGCTGTACACCTTAAACTTACAAGTGATGTATGTCAATTATTTCTCAATAAAACCGAAAAAATAAATAAAATTGCTCACAGAATAATAAGGCTACAAGGTAGTATATGTGGAGTAGGTATAAAGATAGAAAAGGAAATCACAGTTATAATCAGCAAAAGTGCTAGAGCAGAGGTCACCAACCCAAGGACCACAGATCAAATGGGTTTGTGGCCTGTTAGAAACTGGGCCTCACATCAGGAAGTGAGCAGCAGATGAGCCTAGCAAAGCTTCATCTCTATTTGCAGCTGCTCTCCAGTGCTAGCCTCACTGCCTCAGCTCCACCTCAGATCATCAGGCATTAGATTCTCATAAGAGCACTGCTCTCTGCTGCCCAAAAGGTTATGGGCCAGTATGCTAGAGTATTTATCAGTTACTGATTCTTATGTGTATTAGGATTGGTTTAGTTACAAGCAAACCCAACGCAAAACAGATTGAGAAAAGTGAAAATTAGTTGACTTTTATAACTGAAAATCTCATAGGTGAAGTTAGCATCATGCATAGCTGGATTTAGGGCTCAAGGAATATCAAAAGATCCTGGTCTTTTCATCTCTATTCTCTTCCAACAGTTGGCTTTGTTTTCAGTCTCCATAGAATCAAGCAGCTTCTATTATCTCAGTTTTATTTCTAATGTAACTGAAAGGATGTTTTTTAACAATTTCCAGTAAAATGTTATTACATTGCATTGATTTGGTCATTTGCTCATATTTGAACAAATTATCAGGAACAGACGAATGTGATGCTCTGATTGACTAGATATGAGAGCCATATTGCTACCCTGATGCAGGGGAGCAATCAACTCTACTTGAAGTACAGTGACTGAGAGAAGGACAAGAGGTGGTACCCAGATGAAATTCAGGATACAATTACCAGCAAAAGAAAGAACAAATGCTGAGCAGGAAAAAAAAAAAAAAAAAAGGATGTCCACAAAGTGATGGAAACATAATGGGAAAATAAAAAATAACTGAGGGAAATAAAAATATAATGTCAAGAAAAATTTAGTTAATACAATAATTCTTGACCTAAATTCTGGATGACAAGTAAGAGTAAGCCAGATGATTATGCCCCCTCCACACTCCAGTACCCCAGTGATGAAAGGTACATAAAAACTACTAGGTGAGGCCATCGAGATTAAAATCGTGTGATTCCATTCCCATTTTATTTTCCTTTGAGTGCTTATCAAGGGCTGCCTGCATCAATATCACAGAAGATACTTATTTAAAAATTCAATTTCAGCAGGCCTCACCTCATACTACCTAAATTTTGAGAGATCTAGGGCCTAAAACCTGTATCTTAACAAGACTAAATAAGCCCAAAGAATCCTTATATACATTAAAGTTTAAGAACTACAACCCTATATCCAAATAATTTATATAATTTCTTTAGCGAGCATGGGTACAACATTCATTCATTTAATAGACAGATATTTATTGAGCCCTAATACATGGTAGTCAGTCTTCTAGGCACTGTGACTATGGCAGTGAAATAAACAGTCCTTACTAACAGTACCTGCTACATAATTTGTGAGGTCTAGAGCAAAATAATGTTGTGGAAACCCCTTGTTCGGAAATTAAGAACTATGACAGCTACAGCAGAGCAGTAAACTAATTGCGACTGCACAGGTCAAATGCCCATGAAACAAGACCTTAAATGCTAGGACAACATTTATAATCTAGTGCTAGCTAAAGACTGACCCTCAGAAACAGGAAGAGAATACGAGCTCTTAAAAAAAACCCAAGGTTCTTTCCCACACTTAGAGGAAATCATACTCACACAGAAACCTGATTTTTCTTTTCTTCCTTTTTTTTTTTCTAGTCCTTTTATCAAAGTGGAATTGACAAAATGAACTGCGACTTGTTTCCTCAAGCTGTGGATGTTTTGAGGAGCATGAAGTACCTCTGAATTTGGTATAGAATATAGGATTAGTCTTTCCACCTTATTGTACCAATGGTCCCTAAACCAGCAGCATCAGTATCATCTATGAACTTGTTAGAAATGCCCCAGTCTCACTGAAGCAGAAATTCTAGGGGTGGGGTCAGCAATCTGTGTTTTAACATGCAACCAGATGACTCTAATGCATTTTAAAGGCTAAAAACTTCTCTCTCTGACACGTATAATACTAGGGGCTAAAGTGTTGCATTCTTAGTGGACATTTCTATGAAAAACCAAACTGCACTTGTAAAGGACTTATTAAAATAAATGTAAGAAATTATTCTCCACTCCTTATTCCAATTTGGCCTTCTCACTGGTATTTTTCTTTTTTTCCCCCAGTAAAGAAGGAAAACAAATAACAAAGCGAAACACTTGACCTGGCAACCAAAGCTTATGCCATCCAAATTTCGTCCTCTTTCCTATTGGTGGTAGCTGGTATATGAGAATTTTCTTTTTCAGTGGCCTAAACAGATGAGATAAAATGATGAGACTGTTAGCACGGCATTTAAAAGTTATGACTTCAGCAAGTTTGCTTAAGAAAAATGGGTGTTGCTTTTGAAATGAACTCTTTCCCCTCCTTGTTTTAGTAAACATTTTCATCACCCTAAAATATTGTTTCTTATGTGAAATTGAGGTTTTATTTTTGTTTTATCAACCCGCTCTGGCAACACTCTAGAATTAATAATAATAATTCACTGACTTATTTTCAATCTGCATACATGTGGCCCCAAGTTATAAAGATAAAATAAAATGACCTATGAAATCATGAGAAATTCTAATTCACCTTCAAACAGTGAACAGAAGAAAGAAAAGTTAGATTTTATGAGTGGTTTGTGGTTTCTTAGGTATATTAAGTTGATCTGAGAATAAGTCAATGTAGGAGAAAGCAGAGTTGAGGCAGACGGAACTAGAATGTGAAATAGTTGACAGTCTACGGGGCAAGAGGGAGAGATACAGTCATGCTGACATCATTTGTGGCCCTGGGTCTGGCCATGTTTAATCTACCACTTTAACTTTATAGATAATGTGAACCCATATTTCTCTTTTGTTCTTAAGCCAGTTTGCTTTCCAACAAAAGATATCTGACTGACAAGCTCTCTCAGGAAAGGCTGAATGTTAATTGTTTACATTTTTATGTCCCCCCAGGACTGGGAACTCTGTTAAATTATACCATCTCGATATTGTTCCCTTGCATTGAAAATTTTTATTTACTCATTTACTCAAACAATAAATACATATTCTTTTTTTTAAATTTATTTATTTATTTATTTATTTATTTATTTATTTATTTATTTATTTATTTTTAGCACTTTGAAGAGATTAGGGTAAAAGGGTGCTAAGGATGAAACGCACAGGCTCTAGGGTGGACTGATTGTCTAAATCTTCATAGTTTCTCCACATCTATGACTTCGTGACTGACTCATCTCTTAGTCACCTAACTCATGAGAAGATAGTTTTAAGGATTAAATACAGTTATAGTTGTAAAATGTAAGAAAATTAGAATAGCAGGCACTTTTTAACTTTTAGTTATCATGATCATTAGCATTAATATTACTAATATTGTTATTTTTGGTATGCATAAAGTATTCTTCTAGGTGTTCCAGGATCTAGGCAGTAAAAGATAGGTGATTGGTAACTTTATAATAAGGAGCTGTAATTGTGGGTTGTAAAATGTACATACTTAATGGGTCATAGTAATATTTAGGATATTTAGAAAACCTTTAGAGTACTTTTTAAAGAATGAAAATTTCAGAAATATATTCATATTTTTCAATACTATGAGTAGATTTCCAATATTGAACCATTTTTAGATTCCTGAAACATACCCAACTTATGTAAATTATTTTTTATGTGCTGCTAGATCCTGTTCGCTGATATTTTATTTAGAAGTTTTGCTGATAGTATCAATAAGTAAAAATTTTCTATAGATTTTCTATCTTTTCTGAGGTCAATTTTAGTAAATGTTGTTAAGCATTTTGTTTAGATTTTCAATTTATTTATATAGGGTTGATCAAAGTAGTCTTACGTTTCTCTGAATTTTCTCTATTTCTATTATTATTTTCTCTCTATTTATTTTATTTGTACTTTTGCCTTTCCCTCATCTTTTTTGGCTTGATTAATTTGGCTAAGGATTTTTGTTTTGTTTTGCTTTTGGTTTTCTTCTTTTTGGTTTGTTTTTTGTAAGTCTGCTTAAGGTCGATAAAAAAAATAAAACCTCAATTTCACATAAGAAACAATATTTTAGGGTGATGAAAATGTTTACTAAAACAAGGAGGGGAAAGAGTTCATTTCAAAAGCAACACCCATTTTTCTTAAGCAAACTTGCTGAAGTCATAACTTTTAAATGCCGTGCTAACAGTCTCATCATTTTATCTCACTGTTTAGGCCACTGAAAAAGAAAATTGTCATATACCAGCTACCATCAATAAGAAAGAGGATGAAATTTGGATGGCATAAGCTTTGGTTGCCAGGTCAAGTGTTTCGCTTTGTTATTTGTTTTCCTTCTTTACTGGGGGGGGGGGGGAGAAGGAGAGGGGAGGGGAGGGGAATACTAGTGAGAAGGCCAAATTGGAATAAGGAGTGGAGAATAATTTCTTACATTTATTTTAATTTAAAGTCAAGGGAGAAACTAGGTGAAAAGGCCTGATTGTGAAAACTTTACACTTTCTCCACTGATATTCTTTATGGTAAATGTCTCCTAGAACAAACCTCCACTTCCTCAGACACATTTATTAGGAAGACATTTGGATGCAATTTCTTCATTTTCTTCCCTTGTACATTCTTAGGATACTACCTCATAGTGTCTCCTTCCTAAATGTAGGGCAGGGAGTGGGGCCTGAGATAAAAACACAAGGTCAGTTAATAGGAACCAAATCTGTATTTCAAGGAAGAATATTCACAGAGTGACTAACTCGTAATACTTTGCCCGGAATTTTCTGAGCCTTAAGTGTTGAGTGTCCCATGTCCCAAGAACCAATTTGGTTTGTGGCAAACCATTCTCTAATCCTTTAACTGTTTGGTGTGAGATTTGAGGCAGAGATTAGAAATGGGTCACTTAAACCCCACACTAATACTTAGTGATTATTTGGCTGCTATAGAAGAGTAGCTGTTGAAGACTGCACATTAATCTCTAAGGGCAAAATTTATGCTGAGCCTTGAGAGTTCCAAAAACCAATGTATAAGAGCTCACTAAAATGAGTAAAAGTTAAATATGTCGATAAAATATTTTTTAACATTGCCAACAAAGAAACAAAAAATTTACACAAAATACACAAAAATAGAAGTTAAGCTTTAGCAATTGAGTGGTTTATTGGCTAAAATATAAAAGTGCCATGATAGATTCTCCAATATTCTTCTAGAGTTCCTGTCTCTAAACCAAGGAGAAATGTAAGGAGAAATCTGGCCTTTTCGTTAGAAAAAGTTCTGCAAGTGAAGCAGCTCAGCAGCTACACCAACTATTCTCTGTCAACCTGACTTCAAACTGTATTGTCTAAATCTTGCCATTAGAGGAAAGAACAGATATATTCTTAATGAGTCAGGCTTTATTTCTTCTGGTGTGTTTGGCAGACAGCAATCTACTTTGACTAGAGAGCAAAGTAAGGGTGGGTGGAATAAAAGACAGCTTTCGGGAGCTTGCGGGAGACTGCCTCTGGCACCAGCCGTCCCTGTGCTCTCCTGCATTTCACAGTATTCCTTGTAGTTAGGTTGTGGCCATGTGACTGAGGGCTCACTGATAAGAATGTAAATGGAAGCCCAGCCTCAGACAGCCAAGGGGTAAAGGGGGTCAAATATGTGGTGACAGAAAGAAATCTAACTATGGACATGAACACACAATGTAAATATATGTATATGCCTACTGTTAAAATGTATAGCTAAAACTTACTGGGTTCCGTTAACCAATGTCACCATTAAATAGATAAATAAATAATAAACTAAGGAAGTCTGAAATGAAGTCATTGCAAAGGGAAGCAGCTGGATCCTGAGACATCGTTGGAGGGCCACTGAGCCACTAAACACCTGACTTGCATCAGATTATAATGTGAGCAAGGAGTAAGCCTTGCTCAATCAGTGGTGCTGTCTTAAATCACTGAGACTCTGGAGATTGTGAGACTGACCTATAAAATGACTCTTGAAAATGATAAAAACTAAGGTTCCCCCTAAAATTTCCTTTTAAAAAGCAATCTTGACTCTCTATATTACAAAGTACCAAGTGGACATCTCATAGCATAATCAACTCAAGAATAGGTGCCATCAACTCTTTTTTTCCTTAGTAAAGTTATCTTTGGGAACATTGTGTGCTCAGAATAGAGTAGTATGATATATTGCCCAGCTTGTAGTGCAAGGACATTACAAATACTTTCCTTGCATGAGACAGCTAGTCTGGATTGCCACCTGTTTTGTCCTTTTTCCTCTCAGCTCCTCTCATTCTCTATTCTAGACTTCATTTCTCTACTCAACATTACAGACTGTCATGTTGCATTCAAATGGACGTGCTGATTATTCATTCAAATGAAATAGTAGAAGTAAAATAGACAAAGAAGTATGGCTTTAATAAAATGTTTTTCCTTGACTATAACCCTGTCCCTGGCTATTGCTGCGATATGCCACTGAAGCTGTGGTGTTGTAAAATGTAGATTCACAAAACATAGAATCAAACTTGTGCTCCACTACTGAGCAACTGTATGACCTTAGAAAAGTTACTTTACTTTTTATCTACAAAATGAGAGTAGTGATACCTATAGCTATTTTAAGAAATGTAAATGAGATAATACTGGTCAAAGTATGCACTGAAATATTTGGCACATAGTGAGAGCTAAGTAAATATGTGTTGAATGTTCATGAATACACACAAATAGCATAAAAGAAATGTGCAAATAATTTTAAGAGCTGTGCACAGTGGTATGCTAGTAAATATTAACAAATGGTTCTTCTAGGGTGGGGGGTGATATTGATTTGCAGAGTTTGCTAATTTCCATGGTATAAACATTTTTCATGCTACTAACATGAGGTCACTAAATGTAGAGTTGAAAGACTTGTGCATATCATCATATAGTATTTCTACCAGATAGACATGATAGACATAAACAATATCAAAAGCACAGATAATGGTAAACTGGAGAAATATAATTAAAATGTGATACATTTAGAGTTTTTATTACCTTTGCTTTTAATATAATTTATTAGATTTTAATTTATAGAAATTTGTTAATGTCCATGTAAAACAACCAACACTTGAAAATTGAACAATCAGCTCTTTTGTGAGTTGGTACAAGCCAACTCTAACACACACTGTGTCTTCAGCATGTGTAAGTTTGCTTAAGTTAATCCTCAAATGTGTTAGCTCTCCGACCTTTATTTTCACAAGCCTCATTTTCTTTATCTTTACAATTGGGAGTTTGGGGCTGAAAATAATACCTAACTCATAAAATGTTTACAAATCAAAATAATTCTTATAAAAAAGGTACGATGCCTAACACAACATAGAATTCAATAATGTTAGTACTATCCTCTCCTTTTTCTCCCTAGTCCTCTTGGTCTTTATAATGTTGAGAGGAAAAATAAATTAACCACAGAGGCAAACAACAATGCCCCTTTGAACCTGAAAAAGAAAAGTCCTTGATCCAGATAACCTCGCCCAGATTGTGTCTTTGTGTGTCTTTGTTCCTCAGCCAAGAGTAGGTAACTAGAATTACTAGAGTTGGTGCCATAACAGGAGCAATTACTATTTAAGTGAAGCAGCCCTTACATCAGTGTGCAGATAAGAAAGAACCTTCTTTGAATCTTTTGAAAGGAATGGGTCTGGAATTTGGGTCAAGTGGAGTGTTATGTCTGGGTTGTAGCTGTGTATGAGAAAAAAATTTTTTTTGAAAATGCTAACATGTCGAAAAAAGAATCCATGACTCAGAATTATAATTATAAATTCATTCTTGACTTTTACTAATGTCAAGCATAAGACAACAGATTGATATGTAAGATATAAAATATTCCTAAATAAAGAAATAATGTTAATTTATGTGCTTGTATAAAAATCACTTTTAATGAGACATTAGACCTCTTTTCTTTTTTCTTTTAAAAAATTAAAGCCTTACTTTAGATTTAGCTCTTAAAAATAATATGAAGGGAGTCAAAGTTCAAAAAATAAATAACTAAATAAATAGCATGAATTTATAAAACACATCAACATCTACTGCACCAGCTGCTCAAATATTACTAAGATATCTATTTAAAGAAAACCTCAAATGTGTCCATTTTAGCCTTAGCCACAGGAATGTATTTAAAGAATAAAAATATCCTTCATAGTTGACAATTTTACCTTTTTGTCTTGTTTTTACTCCAGTTAATGTAACCAACTAGATGTCATCAACACTCCTCATCACCAAACTACTTGGCAGCAAGTTGCAAGCCTCTTAATCCTATTTCACCATAAAGGTATATTACCGATGCTGTCAGCTCCCAAATCCAATATTTCTAAGTAGCGTAATTTTAAGTAAATAATAAAAAATCATCATTGCTACTGGAATACAGAAAGTCATTAAAATTTAATAACTAATTAAGGATTTATGATGATATGTGATATTTTTCAATGACACCCCACTCCCCTTTTCCAGTCAATTTTTTGTTATTTCACTGTCCATTGGCTAGCACCGATATTTGAGCCTGGTAAATTAGAAAAGTTAAAACCCAAAGGAGTCAATATTGTGATTTATCCGTAACTTTGTTCAAAAGATTTAATGAAAAAAATGTGGTTCACAATATTAGCTAAAACCAGATATTGGGCAGCTGAGTAGTTTCTTTCTAGCAAGAGCTCCATAAAGTTAATTAAGCTTGATTTTGTTTCTAACGAGTTGCCTATGCACGTGCAAACGTGTGCCTTCATCCTGTCCCTAAGACTGTGCTGGTACACGTGTAAGAGCACGTGGGTGTGCGAGGGCCTGCGATGTGCTGAGACTCAAGGAGGAAGAAGGGACTCGCTGACCATGACTCGTTTTAAAACTCATGGGGCAGTAACAGTTATTTCGTCTACAAAGAAGCATTTGTAATGTTCCTATAATGGGCAATCCCACTTTCGGGTCCTGTGTCCTGTATTATGAAGATGAATAAAACATAAAATCAGTACTCATGGGGTTTATAGCCAACTGGCTATAAACTGACTTGCAAATACATGTCATTATAATTAAATCTCTTATCCTACCTATATTAACAGAAAGAAATGGGCATGCTTTTGTTGCTGTCGTTGTGGCATGTACTGAGGCAATTTTGAGCCTTTTTATATTTAAGGGGCATTTATCCGATGAATAAATTAATAATTTTATCCCAATTAATTCATTTAAAAAGAGGATTGATTTGTTTTGCCAGTGGTAATAGAGCAGAGAAAAGGTACCAGAAGGTGTACTTCCCAGTGCATCAGAAGTTGAGTGCCAATGGTCTTTAAAGTGTGCATGCATGCTTATACACACAAATATGCCCACATACGTACACACATACACACACTCCAAGACACAGGGCATAGAGGAGATTGAGGGAAGAGAGGAAGAATATCTTGAAAGGGTTACTGGAAGAGCCTGTAGCTGGTTTGAGTTATATGAGTTAAGTAAGATCTCAACAAGCATGGAAGTGGTATGAGGGTAAGAGGAGGGTATGAGGGACAAAGCCGCAGGCAAATGTGAGAAAGTGCATGGTGTCTTTAGGAAACAGACTGGGACCTGCAGCCCTGGAAACAAGATCCTAGTGGGAAGCTGGGAACAAGAAGGCTGCTAACAGTGCTTGCTTGCTTCACTGACTCCCGGGCGGAGGGTTGGGAGTGAATCCTGAAATCCATGTGAGATGTGGGGAATGACACAATTGTATCTGTGTCTACATACCGCATGGACAGCAGTGGAGAGAAGGGGCGGAGAGGCGCAGGTACATGGGAATAACACTGGATTTAGTTTGATGATCGAGTAGTTTACGCCCAGTAGTATCCATGAGGTAAAGGGACACATGTAAATACAGTAAGCACTGTACAACAGGGCAGCCAGTAGCATGTTGAGCACTGAAATGTATCCACTGCGTACCGAGGTGTATATAAGTCTAACATACACATCAGATTTCAAAGACGCATACCGAAAAAATACATTCTTCAGTAACAATTTTTATGGTGATTTCATGTTGAAATGATATTTTTTTAGATATGATCAGCTAAATAGAATATTTTACTAAAATTAAATTCACCTGTTTTTCACTTTAATATAGCTACTAAAAACTATTAAATTTACATGTGCTCATACTTCTACTGAACAGTGCTAACGGATGGAGCGTTTTAAAAATAATGTTAAGTTAAAAAGCTCTCCTCCCAAAATATAATTCCTATTACTAAATTGTGATAAATCTGTGAAGTTGATTATTTCTTCTGTACTGTCTTTGTAAGTAACCTTGTACTTCATAGATGTATTGAATGACAACATGTTTATGTTACTATGTGGAAGGACCCTGATTACTAAAATGAGTCATAAGAACAAAATTTCTACGAGTTTCAGAAATGGTGAAAGTAAAACAAGGCCAGAGACATCTGGGAAGCAGGTGGGATGGAAAGCATAGTGGATGTAGAGGACGAGCTCTGGGTTCTACTACCTGCCTCAGCAGCCTCCCTGCCCCCTCTGATCTCACTGTCTTCAACTGCAAAGTAAGAACTAGACTAGGCCCATCCCGTTCTGTGACTTGGTGCTATAATTTCATGAAGCGTGAAGGACTTCATCAGGTTTATAAGCATTTAGCATTTGACTAGAAGAAAGGGATGGAATTCCATAAAGGGGGAGTGTGCGGGTATTTACAAAGGCACCATCTCTAAAAGGAACAAAACATTTAGGGAGAATAAGAAGAAGAACAGGCATCTAAAGGCATATTTATGGAGAGAAAGTTGGAAAACATTTGGCAGTAATCCATAGAGAATTTCCGATGCCAGAGTGAAAAAGGAGAACATAAACTCTAGGTCAGTGATTCTCAACACCAGCCTGCCCCCTAAAAGCATTTGGCCATCTCTGGAGACACTTCTGGTTTTCACAACTAGGGGAAAGGTTTTGCTATTGGCAGCTAAGGAATAAAGGCCAAGGAAGCTGCTAAGCACCCTATGTGCACAGCCTCCGAAAGCAAAAAATTATCTGGCCCAAAGTGTCAATAGTGCCACAGCTGAGAAACCTGGCTCTAAGTAATAGGGAGCAATTCCAGATGGATGACTCAGTCAATGGACTGCCTCTATTATTTCTGTTCTCAGCTGTGTGTAATATCTACGCACTTTACTCTAGAGAGCTGAAAAATTTACACTGTCCCCAGATTTTGCCTAGTCTGTAGTTACAAATATGCTTATTTTAAATAGAAATAATCATTACAGTGCTAGGGAATTCGCAAAACTGATATTCTTCAATTTGATGCTTTACAGAAATGTATTTAGCCTTAGAAAGTGAATAGCAATTAGTGGGAAGGACCAACCTGTTCTGATTAAATAGAATGTTAATTTAGAAGTGACCTGAAAGTGAACTCTTTTGAAAGTCGGGAATGTGTTTCACTAATTTTTTGTTTTATTTTCAATTTCTCTCTGATATAAGAAATGCTAAAACAGTGAGAGCCCGAAACTGTCTTCACTGAATATCCATCTGGAGGAATAAAATGATAGAAATATTGGAGTAATTCCAGTCCAATTTTGCAAATTCCAAAGTGAAGCTGTAGGATGAACTCTTGTTTGTAAAACCCCTGGAACACAGCAGATTTGACTATCTGTATCTTCTCCTCTTCTCATGTTTACCTATTCTGAGAAATTGTTCCTGGGACAAATTATCCTACTTTTGGAAGCAGACAAAGACATGCATCTTGTATTTTTGTTTTACAAAATTAAGCTCCATGTGTCATTGTTAAATCCCCAAATTCTCTTCACTGTGTTACCTTAAAAACATATTCAGAAGCCAATTTTATTTTGTCACCTCATTCTTATCCTTTCTACCCTAGAGTGATCTCTACAACACTGCAATCACTAACTGGTCTCCATGCTTCCACTTTCACCAGAATCTATTCTCATTAGACTCACCTGCATCATCTTTTTAAAACACAATCCAGATCATGTTACTCCACAAACCTTCCATTGGAACCCCATTTTACTCAGGATAAAAGTCAAAGTCCTTAAAATGGTCTACAATGGCCTATGACCAAGAGCCTCAAACTATTTTTGTAAAAGGCCAAAGAGTAAATATTTTATGTTTTGTGGGCCAGATGGTCTCTATCTGAACTACTTAACTTAAAGTAGTAGCAGACAAAATGTAAATAGATAGTCATGGCTGTGGTCCAATAAAAACTTAATTTGTAAAACTAGGCAGTGGGTAAGATTTGGCCAGTTGACCATAATTTGTCAACCTCTGTCTAATATTTATTTCACTTTGTGTTTTATTTTTCTCCATAGCTCTTAACACCATCTGACATAGTTAATTTACTTAATATTTTTTAGTCTTCTCTAACTAGAATGTAAACTGAGTGAGGGCAAATACATTGTTTCTTTTCTTTATGCAGTATCTCTGTTAGATAGGTGGTCCAACATGAGCCACAGGAGAACAAAGGAATAGAGGCCCAGCCTAGAGACGGCCCAAAGAACACCCCGTTAATAGTTAGAGAATCCCTCCTGCATCCCCAGAGACAAAGGACAGGAGGGCTATAATCTTTTCTGGTTTAATCCAGCCCCAGACTCCTGCGCAGAAGGTACTACTCTAATTTGCCCACAATTTAAGCCTCCTAATACTGTTATTATAAAACTATGTTTATGTCTGGAAGTTCATGAATCTAATTATAACAGACTGAATTCTGGGTAAACACATAAGCACTAGGCAAAGAGTTATATAGCAGTCAAGTGTCAATCCAAATGACATCACTTACCAATCACCCTAGACTGGCTTTGTAACCACCTATTGCGGCCCTAATATATCTGCAGAATTCTCTCTCCCCCAGGGTTACAGCTCTCTATCTTCTCTGGCTATAACCTATACCCTCTTCCTGCCCTACCTCCTACCCCCATACATAGCAGTTTCCTCATTTCCACATGGTTAGCCAGTAGTAGGCATGACTGGTCCTCTACCTCATAACATGCCTTTAATAAACAAATATTTCTCATAATTCACTGAGTTGAAATTCATTTCTTCATCAGTGATAAGGACCTAGAGGTGTGTGTTACCAGAACTCCGATTACTGCAGTGGTAGTATCTCCAGTACTTAGAACAATTCCTGGTGTATAATAGACATTTTAAAATATATATTTGTTGAATAAATGAATTGAATGAATATGAAGATTTAGCCATGCAGGAGAACATTGGTCTGCTGGCTGATATGCCACTGTATGTGCACAAAGAGAACTCAAACATGTAGTCCTCTGCACACACTGTAATGCCCTACCTCATTACTCTGGACAAATAGTTCCCAGCACCACCATCTAAATTTCTCGGTCACGAGGGTAACTATAATTAGGATAACAAAATTTCTTATGTTTCTATAACACTGTATTTTTCGAAACTACTCTCAACATCTATTATTTCATTTTATCTTGACAACAGTCCTCCTTTAAAGAGTCAGAAAATTTTTATATTCCACATGTACTAATTAAAAAGACAAGACAAAGAAGTTAAATAGCTTTCTGAGTGTTAGAGAATTAGCGACTCCCTTACAGAGCCACACCTAGAACTGAGTGTAAGGTTGTCTCCACTGAGCGATCACTTTACCATGAGGCGTTTTTTTCTCTTCTCCTATAGCTGATGCTCAGTAGTTAAAGTCGATGTTTCACGATAAAAAGGAGAACATGTTCAATGGAAAATATGAGACGAGCTTGGTCCCCTGAAATACTTTGCAAAGTTGTGGGAGAGAGCAGGGCAATCAAATTCACCCATCCCTGAAAATAATAACCCTCTATTCTTCAAAGAGATAAGTATTGGGTGAAAAATGAACATTTGGTAGTAAGAATGAAGAATTAAGGCAATATTTACAGGGAAGGTAGTAAACATTTTGAAAATAAGCAAAGTTTGACACGTCTTTGACCTCTGTTTCTCTAGGGACTCTTCCCTGGGTTTGGGGGAGGGCACTCACAGTCCTGGAAACTTCTACATGTTCTTCCAGCTTCTTTCTTAATCAGGGCTTGGGGAACCAGTGTCTGTTTTGTTAGTGGCAAAGAGGCAGTCAGGGAGACTTCTGATTTCCTAGTCTGAGGACAACCATACCCTAAGGGAGAAATGGAAATGTGAAACAATGCCTTTTTAGCATGACATTCTGACTTATGACCTTTGGTGTATTATGGCTTTGTTTCCTTTGGAGATAGCATCAGTGTAAATGTAATACAAACACTCCTTGTATCTTCTGAACAACAGCTGAAACATGTAGCCTCTTAACACCAAAATGTAATTTACATACAAAAGAAATTTTCAACAGCCTCTGGTTTCCATCTTTGGGATCCTCCCTTTCACTCATTATCTATAACAAGATAATCAGAAAAATCTTATAATCAAGATTCTATCAGTCAAAAACTTTCAACGGTATCCTAAAAAACAGCCTCTCATTTGGAAATGCCTCACTGAGCACTGGACTAAGAAAGAATCTAGAGCTGCCTCTGAGCTCAACCAGAACAAGACAGGGAGCATGGTTGTGGGAGGGGTAAGTCGAGACGTGTTATTACAGGTCTGCCGTTACAGAAGCTCTGTCCCACATTCCAACCTTCTATCTCATCACGCTTCTTCAGCTTAGATTCCCTCCTACTGCCAAAACATTTCATGATCATACTTCCCCTTTCCTAAAATGTTGCTCATTTTGCCCTTTTCCAAAAATACGGTCCCTCCAGCGCTCCGGCCCTGCTGGAGTTCTACCATCTTTCTTAATCATGGTAGTTTCTCCTGCCTTCAAATTCCAATGCACATTTTGTTCTTTACTATTGATATAGTGCTTCCTGTTACTTCTTAATACTTAAGTATTTCACATACGACAATCTCTCTTTTTAATTCCATGGCGAGGCTAAGGATTTGAATATATTTGAATCCTTCAGTACCTCATTCCATAGACTGAAGCATTAAATACACTTGGTGCATAAACTAATTAACTTTTTCTTTATAGCTTTCATATATTTTCAGTTCTTTGAGTTTGCAGTTGTCCATGAAATAAAATCCTAACTTTGTTAGTCGTTTCTGGTGTGGAACTAGCCTAGTTTTCCAGCTTATTTTGCACTGTTCTTGATAATGTCTCCTCGGGGCCCTACTCGCATCACCATCACCATCACCGTCACCATCACCATCATCACCATCACCACACACACACACACACACACACACACACACACACACACACACACCCCTTAGGTTAGAACAGTGCTGAACTATTTGATATTCCTCAAATTTGCCTTGTTTTATTACATATATTCTTGACATTTCAAAACCTTTCTCTCGTCCACTAATCTATGGACACCATGGTTCTTTTTATCTTTGAAAAGTCAGCTCAATGACAACTGCTCTGAAAAGTCCATCTGATCCTTCCTTCCAGCCTCACCCAAAATAGGGTGCCACCACTGTACTTTGTACATTCTTCTATAACTGTATCTATTATCCTCCAATAATAAAAAAAAAAATACTTGTTTATATGTCTTTCTCTCTTACTAAATAATGACATTACTGATGTCCATGACTTATTATTATTGGTCAGAGGCATTTAATAAATGAAGAACTTTGCATAAAGCTTAAATAAAATTAAAAAAATTAAAACCAGAGAACTAAGCATTTGTCCCTTGGGGTGCTTAAAAATTACTTAGGTGGGTTAGGTATGTATACATTAAAAATACATATAAACAAATTTATATCAGTCAGAGTCCCACCAGGAGACAGGAACCACATTAGTGCTTTGAGGAGAAAATATAATATAAAAAAGAATTAATTCATAGAAATAGGTTAGCTATTAAAAGAGAACCAGAATTTACAGGTGCATAAAAACAACTACCAGGCTCTCATCTAAAAGAAATTGAATAAGAAAGGAACCCAATACGTAGGAGAGGGCCTCCCAAAGATTTTGATTTAGATCTCTTTGAAGAGGGTGTGGTTTGAGGGTTCAACCAAAGCCACCTGAGGTGTGGCCCAGAAGTGATCGAAGCAGCCATGGTTTAGGAAAGCATGATCCGAGAATGCGGCTGGCACTGCTGGGCTCTCACACTGACCTACACAATGGAAAACCAGGAGAAAGGATCCACCTGCCTCTGTCACCTTGCAGTGTCCCTCTAGTGCCCTCTAATGGCAAGGTCTAGCATCATGCCAGCTGACAAGGGAAAAATGTTCACAGGGTCCAGTTCCATTTTTATAAAGCAGGGCAGGGAAGGGTGGACTCGAAGCTAAAAGGCAATAATAATGGGTAACTGACACAAATTTCAAAGCAAAGTTAAAAACAAGAAAAATATGTAATATCAAATTAATATACTACAGAAAGACTATGATAGTTAATTGATCATATTTCATTCATAAAATAAAATTATAAATGCCTTTTTAATTATAAAAAACAACAAAAATTTAAATATAGAACCTTGCAAAGGTAATACTGCTTGAGTTCAACTGATTACAGGTTTTAAAACCCCAGAAATTAGGCGTATTCTTTTTTTAAAAGTTCTAATAAAAAGGCAGATTTATGTAACCTGAAATTATGAGTTTGAAGTATTTGAAATATTATTGGAGTGTCCCAAACTATGTTAACCAGAACCTGCAACAGAAAATATTTTTCACTTTCTTTTCTCTGCTTCAGAGTAGTTAAGAGATGATGGAACACTGAAAAACAACAATGGGAAATAGAACACATAATCTGTTGGATTTGGGGCTGCTAAGTAAAAATAATTTTAGTTAATTGAATAAAAGAATAACACCCATTTATATAATAAAAGAGACAAATCAAATTTACATGTTAGACACTGGGTACAGGACAGAGACTATCAGAAGACTGCAGAATCACAACTCAGGCTCATTCCCCTGAAACCTGAGTAGTATAAACTGTCTATTCAATATTTGTGCTATTTTTCTAAACTGTTCCATTACCAACATGAATTCAAATATTTTCAGTGACGTTCTGCATACTGTGTTTCACTTTCAGGATATGAAACATGAAATTAACCATAAAGACAAATGCTGACTTCAAGAGTTTAGAAGATGTGCACAATTCTGAGATATCTATTGAACTGACAAACTGAGAACATGTTAATGCAATTCATACTGAGTACCAATTTTTTTCATTATAAACATAAAAATTTTGTCAGATAGATATTTGTTTCCAAAGGACATAATAGTATTTGAGACCTGACAGGCTATGAGGCCATGAAAATCAGAGCACTGGCATAATGGACACCAACTTTTGGTTGTATTTTTCCATGAAGACTTTTGCAATAAGGGCCATAACTATCTGAGGCATGGCTTAGCCTTGGTTAGGTTTCCCTTCAGTTTAAAATCAACACCATCCATGCTTAGTGCGTTCTTTCTTCCTTATCTCCTCAACACCAGGAGATCTCTTTCTTTGATTTTCCTTGGATGACCTCCAGACACAGACCACTGATTTTTACTAAGGAATCAGGCAGAACCCATCAGAAGTGCTTATTTTTTCTGGCAGAATGGCACCCATGATGCATTGCTTCCTCTCACAGAGCTAAATAATTGCAGCGTGTATGCCATAGGATTCATCTTGAAAGGATAGGTCACTGAAAGAAAGTTTTTCTTTCCCTTTGGGGAGCATCTGGGATTAATAGTCCCACATGTCAAATCTGTTAGCTCCTGTTTCATCCACACTAAGACACCTGGCTGCCAGACTCACACACCAGCTTGTCAAGTCCCGTCAGTTCATCAACAGCACAGCGGGTCTTTGGATCAGGGTGGCCCAAGGGTAGAATGCTTACCAGAGAAAATATCACATTCTATCCTTTCTCACTGAACAATGATTATCCGAGAAAGTCGATCAGCCAAACCTTGTTATTTTTCTTAGTGTCTGATAAACATTCATCTGATCTCAAGCCACTTTGTTGAGCATCAATTGCAAAAGTCAACTCAGATCATATTTCTTAAGTACTTGTCAGGCTTTCATGGGCAGATGTGTTTTTCTCAAGGTAAATATAGGCAGCCTTTATTCATCCCTGAGCATGAATATTCTTGCTGTTTTTGATAAGATTCATTATATGACCTAGGAAGGATTATTTATATGCGTAGATAATGTGCTGGAGATTTTTTAATGAGGCTCAGGTACTTCAGCTGTTTCCCAAGAATGCATTGTGGTTTAAATTCAAAGCAGACTGCACTCATCAACACATTTCTTTGATGAATTATTATTTATGTGAACTGACAAAGCAGTGTGATTTTTCCATCAGTCATCAAATCTGCCCTTTCACAGTTGGCAATAAATGTTTATTCTCTTCAGTAAGAATGATTTAAATCATTGCAGCCTGCTGTTTGTTATGATTTTTGTGTGTGTGCGTGTGTGTATGTATGTGATAATGGTAACTTCTTTAAAAATAATCTGACTCACACATTACACAGCTCTTCATTGGGTTCAAAACTAAGGAAGCCTCCTTTCTGCAATTTTATTCCTGTGCTATATACTCGCCGAGTACCTAATGATGTTGGTTTCCTTTATCTCAAGAGCTACTCAAAGCCCAAAAGCACAAAAAGAAATTAAAAGAAAGATAAGAAAAGAGACTATCCAGACAATGATGGAAACAAAATGCAATAGATCACCTCCCAATGAGCATTACTGTATGCAAAATCAGGCAGAGATGTTCAAAAAGCCTCCTTAGAGGGGCAATCATGAAAGAAAAGTTGAGGAACACTGCCATACACTTCCACCAAATTATAACTACTACAACACTGGCTGTTTATCACATCTTTTCCTGGTTTAAATACCTTCCATATTTCTCTATTAAACATGATTCCCTATTAACTTAAAGAACAAATTCATTGGCCCAACATCCAAGGCTCCCTATTCTCTCTGAAACAGTTTACTTTTTTAGCTTTCTCTTTCGGGCTCATTTTACAACACTCCTGTTCAAGAAAACTCACCTGGTCATTACTTAATCATACCTAAAATTGTCCCCATGTCTTTGTTTGCAGTGTCTCCTCCATCTGAGAACATGCTTGCTTTCATTCCATCTTCCACTTCTCCCTTCAATTTTTTTCATTTTTAAAGGCCTAGTTTGAATGCCACTCACTTTCTCAAGGTTCTTCAGCTTATAAGAATAATCTAAGAAGTCATCTTCCTCGTTGAACTTCTAATCAATGACTAATATTTACCCCATTTTACTTGGAATTAAAGTTAGTTGGTGCTCACTCACATCTACCAGTTAAGTATAAGTTCCTTAAGAAGAAGGAGATTGAGTTCTACACAACTCTGCACCACGCAGATGATATAATATAGTACTTTAAACATATTAAATGCTCAATTTTCTCAACAGAAAAAAAATTTTTCATCATTCAACTCTCTTTTTAGAAGAAAATATTGTACTTTTTGTTACAGTTCAATCCCTGAGTCAATGTGAGGGTTAGTTTGAGTCTTTAATGAACTCTTGATTTACTTAGTGGCGATGACTACAAGCTACCAGTTTGGGGAAACTCTACAGATCTCTCTCTCAGGCAGATTCCTCTTACCTTTTTAACTAATATTGCTAGGTATGGGAAAAATATAGAAGTGGCTCTGTCTCGGGGAGTTAGTAAAAATTGTGTATTATTGTACTTGTCTATACCTTATCTGTTATCCAGGTGTTTTCTATTTTTTCCCAGTACCAGAGTGGCTTGTGTTAAATTGGAAAGACAGATGCCTTAGCAAATGCTAACAGGCTCCTTAACACATGGATGATGACAATATGGTGATGATTTCTTGAGTTACTTTGATTAGTTAATATTTTCCTGAATAGTTTCAGTAAAGGGGCTTACATACCACGGAAGTTTTTATGTAACAGATGAAGTAAACATCAAGCATATTCTGCATTCTGAATCTGTCTGGGGTAGTTGGTTAATGACTCAGGAGAAAGACATGTCGGGTTTTTTTTTTTTTTTTTCTGCTGCTGTTTAATAAGTCTTAGTGAGAGGGGAAATATATCATTTTTAAAAGAGTCTTGTTAAAATAACTTATAAGTGGCAGAGCTGGAATACGAACCTATATCTATTTGATTTTAGAGATGGACAATTTTGACCATGTATCCACACATAATCATCTCCTACCAATGTCCTTACCATTCTGTCACTCTTTTCCTCCAAAAGTCTTCTCTCATTGGTCAAATGTAAAAGTATATACTTTGCCAGTGGGGAAAACACAAAGGATATGAATGGGCCCCACATTTTTAAAGATAGTCATCAACTCTGAAAATTCTCTAAATGACTATAATTACTAATCCTTGCTTTGGGAAAAGAAATATGCCTGATGGTCTACATTGATATCATTGTTCCAAGTTGTCAAATTATGGAATAAATTTTTCAGGAGAGTGGATCACCTACCTTCCCTGTATGTCAGGTCAGTGTTTATTAGTCCTCAGCAGTCTAAATAACTTTAGAATAGAAAATTATGATGAGACTTTCTGCCTGCCATCACGTTTTAATTGATTCATTCCTTTTTCATATAGCTGATCACACCTATATTTATTCTCAAAATTCTTTACATCCTCAATGTAACTTACTTCAGTTGTAATTTACTTATAGCAGCCATAAAACTATTTCTGAAAATTAAAACTCTTTGAAATATATCATTAATAACACAAACTTACTATACCCATTGTGCATTGTTGTGTCTTGATTACAGTCTGGGAGTGGGGCAGGGGGAACTTTGTGGGCAATGATATATATAAATCCCCTCAAAAAACAGCCTTTGTTTTTCACCATTAGAACAAGATTCCCTGCTCAGTTTCTTGTGAAAGGGGGAAAAATGAGATCAAATGTATGGTGGTAGTTTTATATACAGTATTAGGTTATCAGCCTCTTCTCTGTTTTGCAGATTCATATTTGGGAAAGGATGTGATGAATTATCTATTTCTAATGCCTTCTTCAAGAAGCCCCTAGAAACAGTCAAAAACTTGAGACTTGAAGGAAATCAAAGCAGCAAAAGGAACTTGACATTTATACGCATAGGTCGTAAGAAAGCCATCCTATTTCACATCTAATTTGCAACAAAATGGGGACTGTATGAATTTATATCTATGTAGACACACATAGTAACTGTTTTATTTGCTTACTTTGGTAGAACATAGCATATCGTATGCATCTGTGCCGATATTGTAAACCTAGAATTAAAACCAGAATATAAAATTTCAGAGGGTTAGTCTCTCCCAGCTCTCTCCAATGATACTTGATTGCCTGGAGCAACTGCAAAAATCTACATAGATCTTGGTATAAGATCTACTTATATGTGTGTGTGTGTGTGTGTGTGTGTGTGTGTGTGTGTGTGTGTGTTTTAGATAGATATATAGGTAGATTATATATATCCTCTATGTGTATATTTGTACATGTATATGATTTATGCCTAAAATTAAAGATAACTCTCAGATAAACAAAATACTTAGTTACCAAACTGATCTAATTATGGACCATTTGAGTGAGCAGAATTTGACTTCTAATAATTCTGTTCAAATGTAAACTATATTTTACTATAAAATTTGTGATATCTCCCATTTCACCAATGGAAAATTGTGAAAGTAGGGATTTCTGGTTTTACTCAACAGAACATAGAAAACTCTCACATACTAAAGAGAGGGGCCAGAAAATGGCTGATTTGTTTGCTTGTTTTGTCTGTTAGGTCCTTTAGCTCACCTTTGTCCACAGAGGATTTGAAAAAACCTACAATAATAAAGACAATAAAAAAAATGAAATGAGATTATAGTTTTAGAAATATAAATAAGACTAGATATTTAAAGCCAAATTGGACAGATATCACAAATATGCAGCCTCTAAGGGCCTATGTAGTTCCATGGTCTAAACTAAATTCTTTGTAGGACTTTTTTTTTCTTGGCAGTGGAAGCAGCAAGAGATAAAATGAGTTACTTAATATTTTCAGTAGTAATACTTATTAATGTGTACTTCCCAATGACCCATTTCAAAAAGAGTTTGTCCTCTGAGTGCTGTTAGTAAAATCCATAATCAGTGTGACCTGTAAGCTGTGAGAGATCATAGTAATATATACATTTGTAGTGTATAGGTACTCACAATGCATATATATACTTATACATGTATATAAAGTACATGTGTATGTACACATATATGGGTTTTTTATACACACACATACACACACAAGACTTTAGAATATCCAAAACTCAAACTGAGGTACACTGAAATGTAACATAATGAAACAAATCTATGATGTTATTTGTTATATTAAGAAGAATCCTAAAAAATTATATATTCACCCTGGAGAACTATGACATAACTAGAAAGGAGATATTCCTTCTACTCCGAGTTAAGAGAAAGTTAAAGCCATAGAATCTGACACTTTTATATAGCACCATCCTGGAGAGAGAGAGAAAAAAAATTGGCCTTAAATTAAAAAGAGATGACAAAACAAAAAACAAAAAAACAACCTACTGAATGGGAGAAGATATTTGGAGCAAATGTTATATCCAATAAAGGGTTAATATTGAAATTAAATAAGGAACTTAAGTGACTCAACATCAAAAAAACAAACAATCCAATTAAAAAGTAACAGAGGCATGAACACCCATTTCTCCAAAGAAGACATACAGATGGCCAACAAATACATGAAAAGATGCTCAACATCACTAATCGCCAGGGAAATGCAAATCATAACTACAACAAGATATTACCTCACACCTGTCAGAATGGCTATTATCAAAAAGTCAACAAATAACTAGTGTTGGCAAGAGTATGGAGAAAAAAAAGAACTCTTATGTACTTTAGTGGGAATGAAAATTGGCACAGCCATTATGGAAAACAGTATGGAGATTCCTCAAAAAAATTAAAAATGGAACTATCATATGACCTAGTAATTCCACTCCTGGGTATTTATCAAATTAAAACAAAAACATTAATTCAAAAAGATATGTGCACCCCTATGTTCACTGTAGCATTATTTACAATAGCCAGGATTTGGAAGCAACCTAGGTGTTAATTAATAAAAAAAGAGGTGATATGTGTGTGTGTGTGTGTGTGTGTGTGTGTGTAATTTCAATGTGTATGTGTATGTATGTATTATTTCAATGTGTATGTGTGTGTATACACACACACACACACACACACACACATAAAACATTACTCAGCCATAAAAAAGAATAAAATCTTGCCATTTGAGACATGGATGGACCTAGAGGGTATTATGCTAAGAACCATATGATTTCCCTTATATATAGAATTCACAACAACAAAACAAACAAACAAAACAAAACAAAAACAGACTCATAGAAACAGAGGACAAACTGATGACTACCAGAGGGGTAGAGGGATGAGCGAAAAGACAGAAGTGAATAACAGATACATACACATATATGTACGTACGTACATACATACATACATACAAACATACGAGATAAATGTTTTTTCACCAGGGTAGTATGTACCAGGTTCAAAGCCCTGAAAGAAATTTCTCTTAAAATCATCCATTTCTCTAGGCTCTGTTTCTTATGTTTCCTGAGCAAATTTAAAGATGGCAAGAAAAGAAGAGCTCAGATTGAGGATATTGGCATTCCAGATTAGGAATTGTACTCTTAGAAGATGGATCAGAGTGAGCAGCCTCCCCGAGCCTTATCAATTTTGGAACATTGACAGCTGTGAGAATTTTAGTAGAAAGCCATCTTGTCTTAGAGACATCCAACCTGATCTTCACCCAGCTCAAATATTCTTATCATTAGAGAGGAAGAAATGAGTTACTCCATCCAAGAAAAAAATATTCCTAGTGCTAATTCTGAAAAAGAATTTTAAGTAAAATGTTGCATTGTGTACTCTGACCTAAGTAGCAGATGACACCTAGAAACAGTCAGATGGCAGGTAGTTTCATAGCATCTTTTGGATACTATGAAATGTATTCAAATATTCCATTTCAGCTTGGGAAAAAAAATAATTCCAAATGGGTCAAGATAATGTGTCCTAAGGTACAACTTTTGGTGATTCAACCTGATGTATGAATGGAATTTTCAGTACCCAGAGAGTAACCTTTCAACAATGCTCAAATAGTCACTTTCTCAGCAGGACTTTGGGAAAAGGGGCTGAAGGCAACCACTAATGCATTCTCTACAGAGAGCGTAGAGTCTGGGGGTAGAATTTAGAGTCTAGAGGGTGAGTCTAAAGCCCACATTCTGTGTTTATTGTTTGAGGGAGAATCTTATGCTTAAGGATTTTGAGGAAGAGTCAGTTATTCAGTTTCAGATCCTTTCATGGAAATAAAAAAGCCTAACCAAGACTCTCGCCTCAAAGGAGAATTGTTCAGCTTCTATACAGAGTGTAGAAGTCTGTTCTAGAAATAAGCAAATGGCTAATTGTCACTGAAGACTTCCACCAAGATGAGTTTTACCTGGAAATTTTCAAAGCAGAAGTTATCATGTAAATGGCCCCATCTCCCTTTCGTTTAGACTATGGAGACACAGTCAGAAATGTGGTAATGAAGTGTCAATGTATACGTTAGAGGAATAAAAGATATTTAGTTGAACAAATATTATGATTTTACATTAAAATTACTCTGTGTTAGGACTGTGTTTTATTCACTGATTTCATCAAGCTATCTGGCTGGTTACTAAAAACAAGTCACATTTCACTGTAACCAGTGGCCATCATAAATTAATATCACAGTCTTCCAAGTTTCTTGCTCACAGTGTTTATTTGATACCCTTTGTTCATTATAAATGTGGTCCTTCCTGAGGGATGTAAGAATCTGATCACTAATTTCTTAGAAATAGGAAAATTATATTGTTATTATTCTTTTTTATTATGTAATTAAGACAAGTTTAGTGTTAATATATAAGGTGTACGTAAGAATAAAATTTTAAATTACCCCAACCACAACATCCAGAAATAATATTTTAGTGCGTAACTTTATGCTCCATATTATAAAAAATATGTTCCACAAAACATATCAAGAAAGAGAAAGAGAAGCATGTTGTTTAGAATTAAAAGAAGGCTCCGAAAGGTGACTGTTGATAGTACCTAAGTAACCTTGCACATGTTGCTTGACCTCTGGATGACTTCATTTCCTCACCTCTAAAATAGATATATATTGGCTCTGTAAATGGTTTCTTCACACACCCTTTCGCAAGGCCAAGTCTTAAGTAACTGATAAAAGTGATAAAGTATTATTCTCTTTGTTGTCCTTATTTCTTCTTAGATTCTCTTTTATTATTTCTTTTCTTTATTCCTCCTTTTCTCTTAATTTTTAGAATTTAAGCTAGTTAACTAAACATACTTACTTGAAGATAGTCACTTTAAAAAAATTTTTGTTGCCTGAACCCTTATAATGTAGTTCTTAGGCTCTCTTTTTAGGGAGGAAAAAACTAATTGTACATAGGCTCATATAAGCAGATATTTATATAACATTTCAGGCCATCCGCAGCCCTTACCAAGCTCCTTGAAGAAGCTAGAACCCCTATTCTAGCTTTCACTGCTCTCTGTAATTTAATTTTCTTGTCCGACATTATTTCCAGTAACACTTTGGAATCTTTACCCAATCCATGACTGGACAGATTTTTATTTGTTCCTGCAGCTCACAGTTAGCCGCTGCGGGGCTAGTCTTCAGAGATGGGGGAGGGGTGGTGTGTACATGGGGGAAACAAGGAGGATATACCTTAGCTGCAGGTTCCTATGACCTGCTAAACCCACGAAAGATCAGTTTAGTCGCCTATGTGCCGTCAGTTTTAAATGTAACAAATGTATTTATGAATCCCAGACATGTGGGAGAGAAACAGAAGGAATAGTACAAAACAATGAGAGAACAGCTTCAAAACGAGCAGAAGGTTCTGCACAATATGAAAAAGTCTTCACAAGGTTCTGGCTACCAGATGCTCACTGTTCAAAGATCTAGTTACCGTGTGCAATTCACATAACTCTGGAATACCGGGAAATATACTAATAGCATTTGCAGTCCATCCCAAACCAGGAAGCTTGCAAGAGAGCTCCTGGCCAACCATGTGAACTCAGCTTTTTGTTTTGTTCATGCAGCAACTGATCACTTGCTTAAGAGGAGAAATAGACTGTTTTTCAACCATTCCCTTGAAGTTGTGAAATTCCTGTCATAAAAATAAGAAATCATATATGAAGCCTTGGGGTCAGATCACGCATTGGTTTCTGGAGTTCTCAATAGAGTTATTATGTTTTGCAGCAACAAGGTGAGAGGAGATTATGGTTTCATACCAGTATTAGAATTTCCTGAGATTTGTTTGCTTGAGAAAGACCCTTATCAGCACTGAAATGTTTAAAGAATTGAACGAGTTGTTTTCTTTTTTGCAAATCCAATTTTTGAAATAGAGAACTTCAGGATGGAATGGAATAGCCACCGAATTTAAAGCACGTTTATATGTTATTTTTTATCTGACAAAAAATACCAATCCAAGGGTTTAATTTGCATCATTCTTTTCATATTCTGTAACATACTTAAATACTGAAAAACCTTCACTTTGGCAGGGGGAAAAAAAAGATAAAAGATTCTCCACCACATGATATCTCATGATATTTTCTTCAGTTGTTAGTCACATTGTACTTTTGGCCATGCCCCAGAAACCACAGCTCTCAATTACAGTTACTTTCAGACATGTGGATGAAACACATGCTAAAATAATTAACAAAATTATGACATTTACATTCTTCTCCGGACAGTCAGTCCCTGTGATTCTTTAGCATGTGATTCCATATGAATCAAAACAATTATCATAAATCGAGTTGGCCAATTTATCCTTACATAGTGCTTTGAAATGTCAAAAAGTAAAATAGGAAAAAAACAGTCTTTTTCCATGGACTAAGCACGCTCCACTCCCTGTTGGCAGCCAGAATCACACGTGACAACATCAGGAAGGCAGAACATCCAATCCTCTCATCCCAAGGCCACTGACCTGGATAGAAGGCCAAGTGCAATTTAATTATAGTAGCTCCAAGCTGTCTCGTTTACCCTGCATTTGCTGTTTCTTCTTTGTTGACAGATTTCAGTGCTTATTAAATGAAATATATAGGATAACCTAAAATTGATGACCTTTAAGTAAAAATGAAAGTGGAACATCAAACTGTCATAGTGTAAGACTCATTATAGCAGTGGTAAGTGACTCTTCTAACTCTTTTGGCCCATAGTAATAGAACATCTTAGAGAACAATTAGAATATTGTGTATTTGTTTATGCCTCTATTACCCAATTAATTTATAGGACTTTGATAATAGTTTACCATTGACTTTTTATATTTATAATTAGATATTTGTTAACAACTTATTATGGACCAATCACACAGGTTCTGTAGGTATAAAGATGAATAAGACCTGGCCCTTGCTTGCAGGAAACTCAAAAAATAGCAGAAAAGACAGACATGAATACTAATGATTGTGTTTAATGAGATGCGAGTTATAACCAAGCTAGCCAAAATATTCTTCACAGCAGAAATAAGGAGGAAATACTTCATCTGCAAGTCGCAGCAGAGCCTATGACCCTGACCACAGGCAAGAATATATCTTTGGTAACTCTTGTTTACCCTTCTAGACCTGCTCTCTACCTTTTTCCATCCCCCAGGAGGCTGATCTCTGAGGACCGGACCAATAGGCTATTTTGCCCTCTTGACTAGAGGATGGGAAAAGAATGAGATCAAGGTATGTGTTCCCCACTCCTTCCCTGCTCAGTTTCCATGGATTGATTATATCTTTCTACCAAAGGCGATAGTTTCTGTCAGGTGTCCCTCTAATATATGTCCCTACTCCAGATTCCCAGCCCCCCTCCCCTTCTCTCTTCTTGCCTAGAAGAGGTACTGCACTATCCCTTGAAGGGGGAGGAAGAGGGAGAGGAGAAGGAGAAAAAAGAAGAAGGGGAAGTAGAAGAGGAAGAAGGAGAAGGGGAGGAAGAGGAGTTGGATGGGAGAGGAAAAGGAAAGAAGGAAGGAAGGAGGAAGGAAGGAAGGAAATGAGGAAGAAAGGAAAGTTTCTTTATTGACTCTTCCCAGTTACCAGTTTGAGAACATTGTGTGTTTCTTACCAGAGCTCTGACTACTGCAATAACCCTCTTAGAATTTAAGGAATTAAGTTCTGTGTGATTCTTAGAGAAACCAGCTCAAAAACATAGAACCAGGGTTTTTCTACTCAATGAATGCCTTCAATTACATAACTCTCCAAATAATTCTAGTTCTTACTCAAGAGAACCATATAACACTAGCACATCTCATCAGTCCCATCATAGGAAAGCCAGACTAACACCCGTCATTCTGCAGTGGGGCCTGAAAGTAGGCAGAATTCTAAGAGGCCTTCTAGATTCCTAGGTCCTGGCATTCACACAGTCTTATCCCAATAATCTAACCACTAATCTAGTTACTGCTATGAGGAGTTTTTGCAGATGTAATTAAGATCTTAAATCAGCTCTCCTTAAAATAGAGAGATTATCCAGGCAGGCCTGACCTAGTCATGGGAGCACTTTAAAAGCTGAGAGTTTTCTCCAGCTGGTAGAACAAAAGAAGTCAGAGATACATGCTTCCACTGGCCTGACAGAAAATAAACATCAGATTGTAAACTACCTGTGGAGGCCACAGGGCAAGGAACTGAGGGCAGCCTCTAATAGATGGAAATAGCTTCTGGCCAAGAACTATGAGGAAAACAAGGACCTCCATCCTACAGCCACAAGAAAACGGCTTCTGCCAATAACCAGTGAGCACCCCAAGCTCTAGATGAAAACCACAGCTTGAGGGCTATCTTGTTCCAGCCTGATGAGACTCTAAGCAGAGAATCTATTCACCCCATGCCAAGACACTGGCCTACAGGAACTGCGAGATAATAAACTTGAATTTTATAAACCACTAAGCTTATGGTAATTTGTAATGTAGTGATAAAGAATTAAAATAGGCCACATTGTACTTTTGCTTTGTCTTGGAGAAATGATCTAATATACAAATGTTTTTCTCAGATAGATAAAATGTATTCCTTTTAAGTGCAAACACTGGATGGATATATATTATTCATTTATCTGTCTTATTAAATACTTAGTACACTGCCTAATATTTAAAGAATTTAATAAATTCTTGTTGAATAAAGTATATGTGGAATCATTTAACTTTTTCTTCCCTATTCAGACTACCTAATTTTATGAGCATCAATTATTTACAAGGCTCTGTGATGGATCACATTACCAGGTACCAAGGCTTACTTTCTTTCACGGAGAGATGGTTATGCTTCTCTGCTACTTTGAAATGAGGTGGGCATGTGATTTACAAAAGCCAACAATAAGCAGAAGCAAGGTGGTCACTTCCCTGCAGAAGTGGTAAGAGTCATTTTGTGCTTTGCCACTCACTTTTTTCCTTCTGCTGTGGTCACTGGTGTTTCCAAATAGGGGCAGCTCTGCCTGGAGTAAGGACTATGATGCTGCAGAGTTGACCCCCAGCCCATCCACAACTGGAGTACAATACGACCAATCAGTAAACTTTTCTAGTTCCAAGGCACCGGGATACTAGGATATTTTGGTATTGTGGCATAAGCTAGCCCATGTTAACTGACGTAGACTCCAATAATATTGATGCCCTCCAGGGTGACCAAGAAGCAGATATCCATTTTCCCTCAGTACTAACTACCTACCACTTGGACTGGTACATTTTCTTGATTCCTTCCCATACTGTCATCCCTAAAGGTACCCTTTTAAAGTATAGGCTCTTTTTAACTTTTGCTTTATTTTGTACATAGTGCCAGGTTTAGGTTCTGAAAAAAGGATCTTACAAAATAAAAACATGCCCAGGTTTTGTGAGAATTCTTTTCTACTTACAGATTATTTTTATTTGCTCTCAGAACCATGGTCGTATTTCAGAGTTTAGATAGAAGAGTGCCTTCCAGATGGGTGAAACATCAATTGTAATAACATACGAAGAGGTAAAAAAAATCTATGTGCAAATGTTCAACAAAACTTTGGTTCTAAAATGGCTTCATCCCAGTAAGCCATCATAAAGTAGCCGTCCCTTATCAAGAAGTTCTAAATGCCTATGAGTACCACAATCACACTGATTTTAAGCACCTTCACCCCACGTCTTAATTGTTATGCTACGGAAGCACTAGTGTTAGCTAATTTGGGGGTGTCCACAATGCTTTCCGTGCACTGTTGATGGGGAATTCATCTCATACTTGAAAAACTATTCCGATGCTAGATGCTGTAGGGATTCAAAGAATATATATAGTCTTTGCCCTTCATAAACTTGCAAAGTTTTGTAAGCTTAAATTTTTCAGCTCGACTTTGAAACATTTTCTTCTAAAATAAACAAATGTTTGAAGTATGAGGAAAGGCAGAAGAAACATTACTTAATGAGATAAACGGCCACGAAAGTTCATTTCTCATCATTGCTTTCTGCTCCAGTGCCTGCTGTCTAAACTAACTCACAGTGTGGACAAAGACGGGAGCAGTGCTAGTCAGCTCTCCGTGAAGAGCTCTGAATGCTCTTCCTTACACTCCTCAGGTCCCCATTTCTCCATAAGCTCCACCTTTCCTTTCTTCCACCTAGATGGTGGAAATATTTATGAGAAAGTACTGCCTCCATTATTTTACTTGATCGCTTCCATCAGGTTTAACTTTACCATATTCTTTCCTTCCCAGAATCCCTAAGGACTTCCGGTTTCCTCTCAAATTATATAAAAAGCGGCCAGCAGCTGTCATAACGTTCTTCATCAAAAGACCACAGTGCCCTCCTGTCTAAGCAGAAGACAAAGTTCCTGGTCTGGTTCATGCCCCTCCATGTGGTACCAAGAGTAGGATCCTTGCTCTATATCACCAGGTCAGGCTGCTTTACTTCCTTTAAGAAACATGGATTGACTGACATCGCCCAGCAAGACATCAAAGACTCTTTAATCTTACTTTTCTAATCCAGTCTTCCTCTAATATGTTTCAAGCCAGACAGCTTGGTCTCCCTGCATTTTCCCCTCAAAATTCCTTAGTTTGCTTATTTAATTTGTTTTTTCTACCTGGAATACCTTTTATTTCTTTCCTTTACTTTTTTCAAAGCCGTCTTTCTCCTCCTTCAAGGCCCAGTTCAAATCTCATATTCTCCATTAAGCCGTCCAGGTCTGTGTTGCAACCCCAGTGACTTCCTCTCCTCTCAATGCTCTATGATTCCTTAAACTTCTGTTGTCATGAAGAATAAGGTCATTTGTGTCTATAATGGGCCGGTGAGGGGGCTTTCGAGAGCTGCAGAACAATTCCTGTGGGACTTTCTTTGCTATAGGGAGAATAGGATCCATACTTTAAAAGATAAATATCAATATATTCCACCAGTACATGCCAACTTGTCTCTTACCCACAAACATTACATGCTCCGTGTTACTCATTTGACAGTATTTGCAAAAAAATATACACATGATGGCTTCTGACAAACACTGAGTTGTTAGTTAAGATCTAGTAATACAAAGGAGACTCTCTTCAGTAATCTAAAAGCTTTAAGAGGTCAGAAACTCTGTTACACTGCTTTGTGGCTCTATGATTTCCAAGATCAATAAAACACACATAGCATAGCGTCATAATGAAAAGGGTAGACTCTGGAGGCAGAAGGCCTTGGCCCGAATTACAGCTAAGCCACTTACTAGCTATGTGTTGCTGAGCAGATTTCCTCTAAGTTTCTCGTATCTAAAACGAAGATAACAAATGTATGTGCCTTACAAAGAAAATTATGAGATACATGACAAAGCACTTAGCACAGTGCCCAGCACATAGTAATAAGTCAATAAGTGTTAGGTAATTTTATGTAGTCTTAATTATTATAATACAAATGACCAGCAGTCCAAAGATATCTTTCACTGCCCCAAAAGAATTCGGGAACAGTTGTAAAGAAACTTTTTGCATACTTGGTCCTCTTGGGGTTAAAACAATAAAATAAGCATTTTTAGAACTTCTACACTTAAAATCTTGAAAAGAATATTTTTTTAAATTCTATTCCCTACTGCCCAAGGGACCTAGGGAAATATTCTGGTTGTTAGACATCCCCACACTGAGCTGTGGGCAAGGAGCTATCATCAGGGACCACAACTTCACCCTTAGTTCTGCTGATGTGAGCAAGGGAGCTTTAGAGGCAGGCTGATGAAAAACATCTTGATTTGCCTAAGACCTTATGGGTATCCTTGTCACCCAGGTGTTTTTATTAACAGCTTCCTTTTCTATCTTAGACATTTCTGGTTTGGATAATAAATTATTAATTATAGAGCCGGCTTTTGCCTTTTCAGTTTTCCCTCAAAGAGTAAAGTGTAGTGAGGGTGGGGCGAAGCATGGGCTGGGTTTAAACCCGACTTTGCTGCTCATTAGCCATGTCCTTGGGCAGTCAGAAAACTTGACTGATCAGTAAGCTCTGCTCACTGGTAAAGTGGAAATGATATCTGCCTACCTCATGGGGCTGTTGTGACAATTACATGAATACACAAGACTTGGCACACAGTAGCTAACCAAAGGTATGACTTTCCTTTCTCTTTTCTACCCTATGTGCATGCTGAATAGAAAACAATGCAAATAGTGCGCTTTTTTTGAGGTCCCATTGCATCTGTAGGGCATGCCCCCATGCCTGCTTTATGTGCAGGTTACCTCCAGCAGTGGGGAAGAAAAATCCCCTGGTGGGGCACGTCCCAGAGCTCTCAAGAGGAAGAAGAGACCCGGTGGCTCCTGGTTACAACTCTTAGCTGTAATCATTCAATTACACCCTTTTATGTTCTATTTTACTGCATCTGAAAGGGGCAGGGACATCTGGATATCTAATAGCTGCATTTACCGGAGGGTGAGCTACTAAAAATAGCCCCAGAATCTGTGGGCAGGTTTCCAGGAAATGCTCCACTTGCTGGAGCAGAACTGTAAAGAGAGAACGCGAATCAAGTCCTTCATCTAACTCACTTGCCCTGCTACTTTTAAAAGGTTCAGGCTTAGGTCTTGTTTTTCACCAAGTGAACTAGACTCTTAAAGGAATATAAGCAATTACAAAGGAAGTTGAAGATTAATAGTGAAGTGTTTGTGGGGATTCTACAGGAGACCTTATGGTACACTTTATGCCAATTATAAAGACAATCGTCCCTAAATATTTACGGGGAGATTGGTCCCAGGACCCCTGCAATACCAAAATCTGCAGGTGCTCAAGTCTCTTATATAAAATGGTGTAGTATTGCATATAACTTTCACATATCCTCCCGTATACTTTCAATCTCTAGATTTCTTATAATACCTACTATAATGTAAATACTATGTAAATAGTTGTTACACTGTATTGTTCAGGGAATAATGACAAGAAAAAAGAAGTCTACACAGATTCAGTATAAATGCAACCATTGGTAAGCCTAACTACACAGTACATGTCAGCAACCACATAGCAGGGTTTTTTTTTTTTTTTAATGTTTTTGATCTGTGGTTGATCCACAAATTTGAAACCTGTAGATATGAACTGTTCACTGTACCATCACCATCACCACCACTGCTGCCACCAAACATAACTTACATTTAATTTCCCTTGAATAAGATTGTCTCTAGCATTCCAAGCCCTTAGTGATGAAATGTGTTTTTGTCTGTTGATCCTTTCACACTTCCATTGGGGAGGCAGAGGATGTATATCTGTAAAAAAAGGAAAAAGGAAATATGGTGAAAAGATTTTAACTTCGCAGATGGGGCTAGAAGATGTTGTTTCTTGCAATTCTTACAAAGGGCAGAGACAAAGGCTGATTAGGATAAATTTTCATTGTTGGAATTTTGGAGCCTAGTATTTTCCCTGAGTTTAAATGCTATATTAATAAATGTTGACTATAATTTAATGCCACCACTTTTTCTTATTTGAATTGCAGTGAGTTATTAAAAGGTCAAACATTATGAATCATCCTTAGGGAAGAATACTATGGAAATGAATTACCATACACACCTCGTAAGCACTTTTTAAAAATGGTAGCACTTATCTTTAGTTAACATTAAAGAATAAATGATAAAAAATCCAAAGTCTAATTACTAATTTTTTAACTTAATATAATATATGAAAATACAACACTGCCTTAAATTAAAATAGGGTATAATTATTTATCTTCTAGAAACAGAAAATTAAGAGGGTTTTTAAAAATTTTTTAACTAATTGAACTATTAATAATTAAAGATGTGCTAAGACATTTTGTAAAGAAGTTTTCCTATTGCACTTTAATCAAGGGGAGACTTTTGGAAGAGTTAACACATGTTTTGTCATAAGGAAATAAACAACTTTACATGTCGTGGACAGCACTATTTTGAAGTGGGAATTAATTCTATCTTATCCTTTAGTTTTGTTTTGAATTGTTCATTTCTAAAAAACGGAGAAGGGGTGTTCTTCACAAAATCTTTCAATCAGCTACTAATGACTCACTAGTGGTCAGATTCACAGACAAAAGCCTTTTTTATTGACTGAGTCCGGTCAGATTTCTAGGCTTTTCATAATCTTTCTCATCCACTGAAGACAAAACAAGGCAGAGTAAGAATGTTTGGGGCCCACGTATTATTGCAAGTTTGTGAAACCAGGGAAGCAATCAAGAAATTTGCTTCAAAGATGAATGGGATCTAGTTCCAGATTTACCACGAAGAGCGACATTCTTGTTCAATCTTTGTGTATTTAAGGTGCAGCATTCCTTTTCTGACAGAGATGTCGTGTTTGGGGGCACAGTTGTGAATGAAGAGTGCTGGGCCTCAGAACTTTTCTGGTCCCAGTTCTACTCTAAGTAGCTGTGTGACCTCTTAACACGTTTTCCTGAGGCTCCAATTTTAACTTTAATCACAAAGAAAGTGGCAATTTAGAGGGCCAAACATCAGAAAATAATATTAAAAAAAAAAAGAGGGGCTGAGGAAGGCAACCAAGGTTAAGAAAGCAAGCAATTTTTCTCTTAAGCAACACCATGATGTTTAGTAAATTAAGAAGCATTGATACACCAGCTGTATGTGTGTAGAAGAGATGGTGTGTATATAGGAGTCCAAAAGATTATTAAAGGTCAGATATTAACCATTTGGCTGTGGTTTTATGTGCCTTTTACATCCACTACTCTCCCATAAAATTAAACTGTAACTAGTTATATAAGTATTGCTAATAAAGAATATCGAGATTGACATGACAGCATTGTAAAGAACTTTGAAGAAATTCAAAGTTATTTCATATATTCCTTTCTTAAATAAGATCTAAGAGTTATTAAATAATAGCTTTTTGTCTTTTTAAGAATGAATTCACTTAGAAATGATTAGGACTTTTTTATTTAGAGATTGCAAGACCGATAGCTAATAGATACTGCTAAACAAAATTTTCAGAAAGTACCCACGAGTGCGTGCATGCATGCATGTATCTGTGTGTTTGAAATAGAATCCTTTTGGTATAAAAAGGAATTGCATTGGAATGGAAAAAATGTAGCTGAGTATGCTGTGATTTTAATTTTATGTTTTAAGTTATTGTAATAAAATACTAGATATTTATAGTCATACATTTTTTAAAAAATCAGCCTGAGACCCTTGCTCACATCTGTGATAAATTCCTCTCTGCGGAAAGGCAACACAGTAGGGCAACACTTTCAGCGCCCAGAGAACAGATCCTTGTGTTGCTGCAAATGTGACTCTTTTCAGTTTCCCTAGTTTCTAATTACCATGTCTATAAAACAGGGATAAATAAACTTCACTTCGCTAAAAGCAGAAGATCTGGTCAGAAGTTGCTTGATCTTCTAGCCCTAAGATCCAGTGAATATGTCAACTCATGGCTAAAATGCAACAAAATTTTAATGTCTAAGTTACTGAAAGGCAAAAAACAAACAATCAAAAGGCCAGCTCAGAACAGTCTCAGAAAATTGTCGCTGATGTTTCTGTCTTCCACTTTCTACCACACTCTTGTCTCTGCTTCTCTCCCATTCTCTCACTACTGCTACCAGCTCACTGGTCCAGAGACATGTCAGCAAATGCCAACAGACTAATAGCTATACTCCTTGCCTCCATGCTTCCTTTCCTCCCCCAAATAGCACTCACTCTTCCTAAAAATAATTGATGTCGTTATATCCCTGTGCTCTCAAATCTTATGTTATAAAGTTCAAATTTCATCTGGCGCTCAGGATCCTCCATGATCCAGCCTCTAGCCTCATTCTTCCTTTTCACCTCTATGGCCCTGCAACAACATAATCTTACCTATCACGTATTGTCAGGTTCAAGTCTTACCACTGCTACGAAGTCTTCTTTCTTTCTCCTCTGAACTCCATTAACAAATCATGTATTTATTGTCCATCTTGCCTTTTACATTTTCTCTTTTTATTAAGTTTACTTTCCATAGATGTATGTTTCTTCCTCCAACTGAGCCATAAGTTCTTGAAGAATGGACCGTAAATTTTACCTTTCTCTGTCTCCTGCACATTTACCCAAATCTTCATTCAGGACTCCTTGAGTGATATAAAAATGATTATAAAATGTATCTATGTTTCTTGATGTTATGCTTACATTTAAAATCAAATTGTTAATTCCATAAGAATATTTCTTAGTCCTTGACCTGAGCTGTTATCACATGAAATATACTTACTTGGTAAAATGTGAAATGTATAGAAATTCAAACATACTAAATTATTTATTATTGGATGTCAATAGCCTTTTAAGTCCTTCCATTTAGAAAAGTCAATAAAAATGACAGGTAAAAGTATTAAATTGGTCTTCTAATTTCCATTACTAATATTAAACAGAATTCTAATCTTTAGGCATAACATTTATCACAATTGTTTTAGTATGAAAAACTTAAACATCTTTCCCTCTCCTTCTTCTCCTTTTAACCAGTGTTTGGGGGTGGAAAGGGGGAAAGAAGAAAAAGAAAGAAAGAAAGAAAGAAAGAAGAAAGAAAGAAAGAAAGAAAGAAGAAAGAAAGAAAGAAAGAAAGAAAGAAAGAAAGACACAAACAACAAAAAGTAGTGATTCTATCATAGCTAAAATATTCTTCCCTGTGATTCAAAATTAAAATTAAAATTTCATGTGACCTGTAATTTTTTAGCATTAAACCTCTGGGAAATCATAAGATAAAGTCTAAGTAGTTTTAAGAATTATGTTATTCAGATATCAGCTTTGGAAATGTCACAATTTTAGCTAATTATGAACTACTCGTAAAGTCTAGTTTTTATATTACCTTATTTTTTTATATAATAAAGTCAAAACCTATTACTAAGAAATCTAAAGGTCTTAACTTGTAGGAATTAGTTGTATACCTGGATTATACTTTGCTACAGTCCATCTTATTTTTACATTATATTTTATGATCAGGGAGGGGAAAAAACAGACAACTACTATGAGTAATTAGGAATGCTGAAAATGTAGGTGATTTTCTTGGCTTACTCTCTAGTGAATTTCTGGTGGTGTACACAAGGCCCTTAAAGTTAATAGGGAACATTGTCTTTCTGTGGCCTCCTGCTGAAGGGCGTGGGGAGGAGGCTCCATAGCCACTATCTATGCTCTTAGCCTGGACTGTCATATTTTCTCCAAACTAGGAAGTGCTTATGTCTCTCATAGTCCCATCCTCAGAGATTCAGGAAGATGTCTATGGCACATTCTCCCTCCTGAATTGTTTTAAAGAGCACATTTGCCTGGTTTTCTAAATACTTCTTAATTATCATGCTATTGAATTAGAATTTCTTAAATAATATCTTTTAATGACTTACACATCATCTGTCTTTCGACACCATCACATTCTGTTCCTTTCGTACATAAGGCTATGTTTGCAAATTCCCCAGCAGATAAGTCTTGAACCCAGCCTGCTTGCAGCACCTATGGGAAAGTCTATCCAGCCAAGCACCAAGAGTAACTTGGAAATTCCACATTTCGGCCCAGAAGAATAGGCATGGAGAGCTGAAAATGTTAAGAGCTTTGGAGCAGAAGAACTGACTCCTATGTGGACAGAAAACTCTAAGTCATATTACTTAACATCATGCGAATTCCCCCTCTTTTCTGATATCACTGTCTGGAGACATCCTCAGGCCTCCTCTACATTCTCTAAATGTCTTAAGGAGGGGACAGTACATTTTTTAGGCCAATGGTACAAGTTTTATTTTAAATGCTTGATTTTCTAGGCAGTTGTTATAAACACAAAACCATCTCAAATTTAAAAGGCATTGGTTCCAGGTAACTTTTTGGAAACTATTTAATTTAGATGTAAATTACTTCTAGATTTAGCCATAAAGAATTCCATCAGTGTTTAATCTGCCACTGATTTCAGTGAGAAAATGTGCTTCTTCTGCTAGTAATCTTGATCCTGTAATCTGACTGGATGAGTCATTCTAATAAGTGGCTCTCCGCTGGGCTAACCCACATTCCCCACAGTGGTTTCACTGGCCCTAAAAATGACCTCGCAGAAAAAAGGAGAGTGCATTTGAGTTATCCCCCCAGCAGTAGAGAAATATGTTGACCTTCTATAACAGTACTTTCCAAACTTATTTATGAGGCCATGAAACTGAAAAATTTGATTTCTACTTAGCATCTGGCAGAATTGATATTTTTCAGAACGCACTTTGGGAAATACTGGGTTAAATATCTTGCCTTACGAAAAGAGAGACTTGAATTTTTTAAAATATGAAATATAACTAAAATAAACAGCCATTTCATTTTTACCCTACAATCATTCGTCATTGTCTAAACATGGATATTTCACTCACATTTCCAAAGGCCTGATCTTGGGTAATTAATTATAGCCCAGTTTGAAAGGACGTGTGTTAAAAATGCGACTGGGGATTGCATGCACTGACTGGACCCAAGGAAAGAGATATATGACTTGGGTTTCCACACGCACATACTCTGTCTCATTCCAATTTTGTCTTTTTCTCCTATTTTTTTAATTTTCTATTGACTCTGTAATTATACTGGATGCTTTGCAGAGGTAGTAATTGTATTGGTGGCAGGTCAATAGGACATAGGCTGGATAAACTCCTGAAACAATTAAGAGAATTTTTAATGGGATGATGGAAGCTACACTCCATTAAATATTTAAGGTCCAAAACACATGGTTAGAAAATAACTCACTACATGGAAACTGCACAGGAGGACTTTTTAATGAGGCGTGCACACACACACACACACACACACACACACACACAAGCAATTGAAAGCAAAAACTTCAAATTTAGAGCTACGTTCTTCATTAATGTATTCAGACACAATACTAACTTCTAGTTACATAAGGCACAGAACAGGACACAGACAAGACTAGTGGTCTGAGTGTCTTAAAAATACTAAATAGGAGGTGGAAACTTTCTCTTCCAAAGGGAGTGTAAAAGACAGAGAGGAAGCAGGAATTGAGTAATGCTTTCAGGGCAGAGTACTAGAAGTCCCATGACCTGTGATTTTGCTATATTACTGATGTCAACCTGTAGCCAGAAATTGGTGGATCCTTCCTCTGCAGTGTAGAAACCCACAATCCTCTGCTTCACTTGAATTCTTAATATACTTTCCAATTCTCCACCATTTTTGTAACATAAAAAATTTTGCTTTGAGAGGGTTAAAATTCCATGAATTAAAATCCAAATGCTCCCCCTGGCTCACCGTATCATGGATGCATATATGGTCAGGTTAATAATTAAAAGTAATAAACCAAACTTGAACCTGCACGCACACACACACAGACACACACACACACACACACACACACACACACACACACACACACACACGACGTCCCTACGAATTCTCCCCTGGATATTTCTAGGCGTCTGAGAAACTGTCTTAGCTACATCCCGCTAATGGTTTTTGGGCCTTAGGGTAGTCCTTCTTCATGCTCTTATATCCCTCACCAATATTCCACTCCACTACCATTGCTGATAGTGCCTTCAGTGCTCCTGAAAACAGGCCCTAATGTGCCCAACGCTGCCAGTTGTATGCACCAGACCACACTGTACTCCCCACAGAGATGGGGAGATCATTCTACCCCCACATTGCATCACATTTAGTCACCACAAATGCCTTTATCCACCCCTCTCATGATCTCACAGAGACCTTCCACCTTCTTCAGTTCTACCACAACCCCTCAGTCCATGCACCCTGAATAACTGGAGGTTAGAGGAAATTTCTACCACAGGAAGACTCTAGTCTTAATACCTCCACTCCCTCTAAAGCTAAATAAAGCCACATGCAAGTCTACTTGGGCCTATCAACTCCCCAACCTCATCAGACAAATCCAAGTAAGTCTCAGTTTCCTTGAGACCCAGCCTGGACCCTTCTGGATCCATATACAGTTACAAACACAATGGCTAAAGCTAAAGTTACCCCACTCTCTGGGCCACCTGGGACATCTATTCCCTTGCTGCACCACTTTAAGGCTGACCTTGATATTAATTTTAACCACATTTCACTGAAAACATCTGTAGAATTATGTTATATGGTGTTCTCTGCCCCAGGTAGGAACTTCCTCTAGAGATGGACCTGCTCTTTATTAGAGCTCTCCAAACAGATCTGGGCCCCACTCTCAACCAAGACTTAGAAAATTTGAAGCACACTCAGAGAGATGTTACAGAATGATTAAATATTTAAAGCACCGAGAATAGAGAATAATAGAAGACAAAAGGTTCTAGAGCAACATCCTACAAGAGAAAGAACATGGGTTTTAGAATCAGAGTGATTTATATTTAAACTGATAAGAACAGATATTACACTTGTTCATAGCCTAAAGGCTGAGAAGCGATCAGAGATATATATGGATATCCTAACTTTGTTTTAAGAACCGTGACTCTGAGTATTGCTTAGCTTCTCTGAATTTCAATTTCCTTACCTCTGAAATAGAAATTATATGTATCTTACATAGTGTCTATGTTGTCTAATGCTTAATAAAATATATTAGAAACATAATAGGAATAAAAAACAATGAGTAAAATAGAAGTTCCATTTCTTCTCACTCACAATGAAAGGACTGGGAAATTTAAGAACTAAAACTCTTACATTAAAAAAACAATAGAAATAATGCTACCTGCTTCCCTTAAAATAAGCCTGTCACCATGTAGGAACCCTTGAACCAAAATAGCTCTTAAGGTTCTGAAATATAGACATAGAAAGACTGGTCACATCAGCTGGCCTACATTAAACAGTTCCTTCCTTGAACATTCTGGTTGTTTCAGTCCATGTTTTTCATGCACTGGGGATATATAATGCCCCAGCATTTTGTACCAACTTAAGTCTAGTAAGCAAATTCAAGATTAGCAGGAAAAGTTTCAAATTAGCTAGCATTTCTTTCTATATTTTGAGCTGAACTTTATGTTATTTTCATCATTATAAAATAGAGGAAAGATAGCTAGCTAGCTAGCTAGCTAGCTAGATGATAGATAGATGACCGATAGATGATAGATAGAGATAAATTGATAGAGCATTCTTTCGATATACATAATATATAGTGACATTAGTTATTAAAATAGAAAAATATCCCATTATAGTTTGATTTTTTTTGAGATTCTGTTTAAAGTAAATGATTTTCTTGTACCAAAGTTATTTTTGATATGCAAGGTTCACTTTGTATATAAAGTACCATACCAAAGAGAAAAAAACCTTCCATAAAGATGAAACAACATTCTCGTTATATAAAATTTTTGTTTGAAATGTCTGCTGGTAGTAGTAATAAATATGAATATCATTATATTATATATAAACAAATAAAATTCATTTATGAAAGGACTAATATTGAAAACTAGCAAATCGTCCTGACCTATAGTTAGAGTTAAGAGACAGCATCTTAGCGGTTGCCTTAAGAGGCTGCCTGCTGTCAGAATTAAATCGATTATATATCCAGCAGAGGCCTCAGGTACTTCTCTTCTCTTTAACCTGGGAGAATCAACTGAAGCAATGTTTTAGAAGAAACATAAACATTGGATGCACTTCTGTGCATGCTCTGTACACTCACACTCACAAACTGAGAATCATAAAAGAGATGCCTAAGCCAGGATGTATATATATGCCAGGTATAAAGAATTATGAGTCAAGATGTAAAAGGTATTGATTCAACTGTAAGCCCCAGATTTTACGAAAGTTTTACCTATACAAAGGGGAGTTGTATGAGACTAATAAGTTTAAGACATAAATTTTGAGGAATAAGTAAATTTTTTTTTCCTAAAGGCTTTCAAAAACTTTTATGGCTATGATATAAATTCTAAATTTGAAAATTGAAGAGTTCACAATTCGTAAAATGCTCATGACATTTCCAGAAACAATTTTTAAATTGCTACAGTCTAAGTTGAATATGCATTTATGTATTTTCAATGGGTTATTCTCCTTTGTTAACTAGATTGAAAAAAGGCAATAAAATATTTGGCTGCCTAGTGAAGTCTTTCTGATAAGGAATTAGGCTATAACGGCTACTCGACCAGCAAATGTTTTATTGAAGAATGATCCTATAAAATCTCATCTGTCTAATCCTTGGTTAAAATATCCCTACTGAGGAACTATAGATGAATAAAAACTGAAGCATATCACATTTATTTAAATAATTAAAAATAGGTTTTCATTGTCTTTTTCAGAGGAGTACTTATATTAACCAAGTCACTTTATTCTTTGTTCTTTGCATTATCTCAAGTCACAAGCATTTCCTTTTTGGAAATTATGTTAGTTTAGAGCCATAGAGTCCTGAAGAGCACCGTGTGAAGGCACTATATGAATCTAGCGGTATTCTCTAATGATTTGAAAGAGCTCGTGCTGCTTTGAAGTAAAGCTCTTAGGAGAAGGCCTGCCGCCTTACACAAGAGCTGTGGAGAACAGCCCATTACACATTCCAAAAATTTGTCCATAAACTGGAGCAACTCATTCACAATCATACACCCACAATTGTGTGCATTTACATGCACTAGCATCTTGGGTGATACCAAGAGCACAGACAATGAAAATCATCAGATAACCCCATATCTCCTTTAAACAATTGGTTTCAATTTCTCTCTTTCCAAGTTTTCTAAACTCAAAAGAAAATAAATATGACTAGATTGAACTTCTCTTTCTTTCTGAGTTGCTAAAAGGAAAAAGAAAGGCAACGTATATGAAAAGGGGAATAAAGGAACCGCATGATCTGTATTTGGGAAAATAGACTCTGAATAATAAAAGATGAATAAAAATTTGCAATAAGGAAAATAGGACGGGAGCTGCTTTTTCTTAGAAAAATCTTAATGTTTAAGAATGTAAGAATATTTTATCTTTTAGTCCATTTAAATTTAAAAATTTAAATGATATGTTGGTTATGTTAATTATTGTTAAATGAATGTGATTCAACTTTGGGTCTCACAGTACCTTGCAAAAAAAAATTAACAAATATTTATTTCCAATTTATTGAGAAAACTACTTTCTCCTAGCATAGCACATCTCCTATGGTTTTAGAGCTTGGTAAAATGTGAATGAAGACCTCTCTAGTCACTTTTCCTCATAGTCTTCTCCCTTTTCTTCTGAAGTCATCAATGTCTTTATCTCTTACTCAATAATATTGCAACCATTATTTTGTAATATTTCTTAAATTTTTCCCTTAAATAATTACCTCATTTTCCTTGTATATATGCTATGCCTTCCCAAATGTATTTCAAGCTCTTCATGGCAGTGATAGAGTCTTGGTATGTCAAAGCACATAGATCTAAGTGTCCTCTGAAGGATGTAACCATGTGCATGTTGTGTGGGAACGTACATGTGTATAGATAAAAGAAGCTCATCTAAATGCATAAGTCCATTTACCCAGAGCCTCTACAAGGTCAGTCTTTCGAGATATCCTTAGTTTAGTCCAGACCAAGTAGAACGGTGAACCCAATAAAAACAACTCCTGACTGTAGATACAGACTTTAAACTTATTGTTTCATTTTCTATTTCTATTGTGTCACTTCTAATATCATTTATCAGTCCATGATACCAAGAAAAGTAGAATGAGCAAGGAATGCTCAGATCTCCGTATTATCCCAGTATTACCACATGCTCTGGTGTCTGCTGGTGGGTGGGCAAACAGCTAAGGGAACTGAAGGCACATTATATGTCTTTCTTATTGTCCCTTATCACCCTCGCAATTTCTATACCAATGATGTCATTGTATGCTTCTCACTAAAGATGGAGTTCAGAAATGGAATTGGGAATGTGGCTATGAATTCATTTATTCAGCTGCTGTTTTCCTAGACTCCTACAATGTCCCAGTCACTGTCCCAGGACTAGGTACATTGAAGAACAAAGCAGGCAAGGTTCCAGCTCACCTCAGCCTTCCATTCTAGCAGAGAGTAGATGACATGGCAGAAAACAAATAATAACAAGCACATAAAAAGTGAACAAAGTCATGTTTACTAGTGAAAAATACTCCAAATAAAACAGAATGACGCGATAGAGATAAAGGGTATTGGGCACATGCTAATTTAGGCAGGGTGATCAGATAAGACCTCACAGAGAAATAGATATTTAGGCTGACACCAGACCAACGTGAAGGAGCCAGCCCTCTGAGGTTCACAGAACAGAGTAGCCACTGCTGAAAAAAGAGCAAGTGCGTGACTGAGGCTTGCATTCAAAGAATAGTTAAAAGGCTTGCGTGGCTGGAACATGGTGAGGAATGGGCAGAGTGGTACAGAGGAGGTCAAACAAGTAAAAGAAGCCAGGGCCTGAAGGGTTGTGTAACCACAGAAATAATTTGGGATTTTATTCTAAGTACAAAAGGAATCCAGTGGAGGGTCCAGCACAGATGTCACATACTCTGATCTAAATTTTCAAAAGGTCACTCTGGCTACAAGATGGAGAATGGCTTGGGCTGGAACAGGACAAGCGTGGAAGGTGGAGTATGTTATCACAGTGGTCAAGCCGGTTCGGGTTATCATCTTTGAAGATGGGTGATTTCAGGGTAAGTTTTGCAGGTTGTGCAGAAGTCTTGAAGACAGGGAACAATCACCAAAAAATCAAGGATAGCGTTTACAGTCTGAACTGAGAACTGAGTCGTGGATTATGCCAACTACTGAAATGGGGAAACAACAGACTTGGGAGAGGTAGAGGTGAAAGGCAAGAATTCTGTGTTGCTATATCAAGTCTGAGATGATTATTACATTGTTGAGGGAAAATTTCAAATGCTTGGTCAAGATAGCCAATTCAGAGACTAAAAGACTTGAATGGTTTTAGTGATCAGCATTTTAACCTTTGCAACAGTAGTTATGGAAGGGACAGAAATAAACAACAATGTTCCCTTCCTTGAGGAGCCATCAGAGTACTAAAAGAACAGTAGTGTCCACGTTGAATGTGTTATAGTTGACATCTTTAGTAATGGCTGTAATAAGCCCCCACAAAAAGCCTTTTAAGAACATTAAAAGGGAGTGACTAATTCTGACTCATGTCACCTTTGATATCCCACTGCTAAGTTATTCTGCTCTTCTGTGAAACCTCTACCTTCCCACTTCAGTTTCTTTGGGTCACAGTCTCTAACTCTACCAGGCCCATCATTTTTAAAAAGCTACTAGGGGAAATTGCAATTCTTTTTCCATGGCTAATTCCTTAATGTTATCAACATTTTATGAAGTTAAAGACTGAACATATTGTTAGATTGGGCTTATTCGGAGGACTTCCGGATTCATGTTTTAGGAGCTTTCAAATACTTTCACAGTGCAAATACTAGAGCACAGTTTTAAATCAATTTTAGCACTTTTGAGCACAACATTCATACTATTCTGTTAGAACTGTAAGTGTCAAGGACCATATGATCTTTGGTACTTATATTCTCAAGGCACCCTGCATTTCCTGATGTAACATTTTTTATACATAATTTCTTTTTTGAATGATGATTTCTAGGTATTCAGAAAAGTTAGTGGGTGGTAAAACTAATTACAAAAAAAAGTTTACTTTAGTGCAAAACAATTTCAAATTGTTCAATTGTGCTTTTCTTAACGTAAGGCTTTAATATACTTTAATATGTATGTAACTATAGCTATTATAGCCTATAATATCAAGAATCTGTGAACCAAATAGTAAAATTTACATTATGAGTGGGATAATGACCAAATAACACACACACACACACACACACACACACACACACACACACCCCACAGAGTGGATGGTATTCCCTTATAAATATTAAGTCCAAAAAATATATCATAGATATATTTACAGATATATAAATAAGTATAGATTTCATAGACAAATAAGTATAGATTCCAGTTAGATATATCTTTTTTAGGGAAATATGGTCTTTATCATAGAAAACCACTTATTTTAAACACTCAGCGTGACTTCCAAGCTCCCTGCCAGCCTTGATGTCTTAAGCTCTGCCTCCTTCTAAAGAATCACCTCTGCATTAGAACCTCATAGAATGTCAAGCTAGAAAGAACCTTAGAGATTATCCAAGTTGGCTGCCATGTCCACTTGTACGCACACACGTACTTTACATACACAGAAAAATCTAAACCCCAAAAAGCTTGGTGATGTGTGCATGGTTACATCCATGGGACAAGAATTGAAGTTTCCAGCCACAAGCCACTGAAACAAATTCTCAGTCCTTCCATCAATCAATATTCTGTGTTTTGTTTGTAGAGCTGATTTGCAAATAGAGATAATAATTTCATTAAATGAATCTACACGGAGCTATAAGTCCCCTTCTTCCAACCCTCACCAGAATTACTGCATTATTATATAATGTTATTAAACTATTATTACAAATTGTTAAAGAATTATTTAGTATTACAAATATATTATGTCAGTGGTGACATTTCAGCAATTGGACAGTTTAGGGGATATTTTCCAGAGACATTTAGACTACATATTTACCTTCACTGCCTATTTTTAAGATCATGGCAGTTGAGAGGAAAGCAAGGAGAACTCCTCAACAGCCTTTACTTTCCCCTACAGAAGGAAGGGCTGAGGCCAGGTCTGTTTCGATCCTATTCTCCCTCCCCCACTATTTGTTGTTGGCTGCTTGGCCCTGGTGTCCTAGTCTAATCCTCGCCCCTCCATAACAGTGACAACCACTACCTTAGGGATAAGAGGCTGTGCTTACCAGAGGCTGGTCCTGAATCCCATCCCTACTGGACTCAACCCATAAAAATGCCAAGGATGCCGAGAACCCTGGCTGTCCATCCCCTCACTGCCCCACGGGGTCTCCAGGAAAGGTTACTGCTCATCTCTTTCTATAGGAAAAAGAAAATGATAATAATAATTTTGAAAACCCTTTACTTCCCTGCTAGAGGTGCCCTCTAACCCTCTACTTTCTCCTCTTGGGAGAGGGTTACTGGGTGAGGTGGGCTCCAAGGTTGTGTTTCGGCACGGGCCTTCTTCAAGAGAGTTCTAGAGAAGTCCAATCCAAGGGAAGCCCCCTCTGCTTCCGCCTCTCATCCTGTGGAGAAACATGGGACGTGACTCTGCAGAGCTTGGGTATAATATGTAGTTCTGAAGGGCAAATGTGGCGATTGTTTTCTTAGCCTCTACCAGAACAGGCCTCCACTCTTCATTTCTTTCTTAGAGTCTGGTAGCCAGTTCATAGAACAGAGGCATCTGCTCCTATTTAAAAAAAAAAAAAAAAAAAAAGCATATTAGATTCAGCTTTGAAAAAAAAAAAGAACTTCAAATTTGGAGGAGAGCCTTTGTTTAATCACATCAAGTCTGTGTCACACACTGAAAAATGCCAGGAAATTCCAAGCTAAAGGCAGATACTTCAGCTATAACTCATGCCATGAGGCTTATTTTTTTTTTTCAACGTGCCTGCAAGCAGAAGATGAAGCATCAGAAAAACTCTGAGTTTTGTGTATTTTGCTTTCTGTTAAGTTTTGTTTTTATTTTTGGTCTTGTCAGTTCATGTCATAACCTTATTATTCCATTTTTTTTTAATTTAATAAGACTATGAGATTATACTGATCCCATTCTCCTATTTCTTATTAGTGCTGAACAAGCATTTTTGGCACTCACAACTCAAATTACTGCCATGTTGCTCTGTGCCTTAGTATGTTTGGCTATGAACTTAAGTGTCTTGACCTACCATCTATCTTTAAGGCCTGAGAAATTATTTTAGCATTCCTGCTCTTAGCTCACATATATAAATCTGTGATCTATGGCATGTCTGCTACTCTAAAGTTAGCACAAAACTATGAAGAACAAAAGGAGCAAAGGGGATGGGGTGTGGGTAGGGGGGTGGGAAGAAAAAACAACAAAGACTTGCAAGCAGAATAGTATTAAATTTCCTGTTTTGTGCCCAGCCATGGGCTCTGGATGTTATAAATAGGATGAAGAATGTATGTAACTTCAAAAACAAGTAACTCTTTTTCAAATGTGGAAAGTACTCATTTTCAACCTGAGTACCGTGAATTTCTGTGTTGCTTTTAGAGCTGTGTGGTACATAATAAAGATATGGAGTCTGCCACAGACAGTACAGTTCACCTTTTCAAGGGTTTGAAAGCTTAATTGCTCCAAATCTCTGGGAATAAAGAGGCGGGGGGGGGGGGGAGGGAAGGAACAAAAAACATTAACACTAAGCATTTTCTGGTGACATAATTGCGATTATGATTGTCAGTCCCTGTAACAGAAGAATAAAGCATGTCAAAGAACAGTGATAGAAATATGGCTTTAGTGAAATAGAGAATTCTCTGTAGTAGATTAAACTTTAGGATCAGCTCTTGATCAATTAGGAAGTATTTATTGAGGACCAACCAACTAAATGCTTCACTTGCAATAAACATAAACTATAAGACCTGCTCTCAATGAGCTTCCAATCTAGTTTCAATATGGCTGTATAGAATATAAGATGTAGGATAGTGTGTATGTAGCCACCGGGACTTAAAATTCATGTGCAAGGATTGATCATGCTAATCCTGCAACCACACCTTGCAATGAGTAAATCCATGACTCTAGTCATATGCAATGGGGTGTGAATCTCACCTTAACTCATTCTTTCAACAATACTTACTGAGTGTCCATTCTGCATTAGCTTCTGTGGTGGACACTGGTGGTATAGCAGTAGGAGGGAAAGATATATAATCTCTTCCCTTGTGGGTCTTATGAGATAGTCTTTGACATATATATTAGTAATCATACAAATGTAAAATCTGAAATTGTTATACACGCTGAGGGGAAAGTAGAAGGTGAAGAAGACAGTATAAAGAGATCCCAATTCAGAATGCAGAGTGTCAAGGCATCTCTGGGGCAGAAGCCAGAGAGAATATTGTCAAGCCTGCTAGATGATCATGGAGCAAAGAAGTGATCAGAGACAAAGGACATGGCTTAACAGCACCCACCCACTCCCCAAAAGAGTGCAGCATTTAGGGTTTAAGTGGTGTTGTCCATGAATCAACCTGACCGAAGCTCACTCTTCTTATTAGCAGAGTTGAATATATTAATACCTACCATAGATTTATATTAGAAAGTCAATAATAACTAATATCTTCACAGAAACAGCAGACTATCCTAAGAAAACTTACTGAGACCAGACCAAGAGTTAGTCAATGCCTATTGAGAAGCATCACAAACATAATAGACAAAATATATATACGAAATATTTACAGTATTATAAAAAGGAAAAGCCTAAAAAATAAAAAGATGTGATGTCTAGAGTGAGAGATCTTTAATGATGGGAAGCTTGGGGGGGGGGTCGACATTTTTTTTTCAAGTTTAGCAAAGTATTCAGTTTATGAGGCGATATGTTCAAAAGTTCATATAACTAAATACACAAAAGGGCTTATTTGTTTTGGATCATTCAGTGTCTGAGAGTAAATTATTCATTCAAGCATTAATAAGTTAAAATTTTTCATTCAGCAGTTGAGAAAATTTACATAAGGAAATAAAAGAGATATCCACCAAGTTTGGACTGGCTTATGCATTTTTGTAACCTGGCTCAAATCTTAAATCTCCAAGAGCAGAATAAAGTTCAAGTTATTTATTAATGTGTGTTTTTTACCTACCGATTTATAGTACATGCAAAAACAAATCCCGAGACTAGTTGGACTCAAGTATGAAAACAACAAGAATTTACCTGCACATTATATAATCCAATAACACTTTGATAGGAAAGAGAATTTGCTATAAGAATCAAAGCCAACGGAATTTTTCTCTATCATAAATAACTTTTAATAACACTCTATTCACTTTCAAAATGTCATTTTTGTATCCTTTTTTTCCATGGCTTAAACATACTTTTTCTTTTACATTTCTCAACTAAAATATGTTTCTAGTGACTTCAAACTTCTGAAAATAATTATAGTTTTGGCCTATTCTTATCTACATACAATAGGAAAAATATCATTCTATCAACCACTCCATAGAAAAATAATAGCCCCTAAAAGGTGAGAGATAGTCTAAGATCCATTGGATTTTAAATTTTTCTTAGAAGAAAAACAAAAGACTATTTGATGGTCCCCTCCTAAAAAAAAATATGGCTATTTACTTTCATTTTGTTTTTTCACTATATGGGTCAAACATCTCTCCTCAAAAATATGTCTTGGAAATTCATTTTGTTCTGCTTTCTTTGATGAGAGTTATAAAAAGTAAATAACTTGGCATGATTTCTCTATTTACTTATGAATTGCAGAGATCATGCACGTGCCTTGCAAATTTTACAGCAATGCCATCGGAAACAGTTCTGGTATCTGTCACTCCTTATTCTTTCCAGCATTCTCAGGCTTTCTTTTAATGAGCATTGGCAAATATTCGTCTTCCATTATAACTCTTGATATTGAGAGAGGAAAAAAAAACAGAAAAACTAATCCCAGAATTGCCCCATCTTTCTTGATGCAAGATATCATCATTGGAGTTGTTTTCACCCTTGCACTCTCCGTTTCACAGAAAATCTTTTCTCTTAGAGTTTATGTAAAGCGTTTTTTCATACCCTGATACATAATAGGCATGTGAAATAATAGTTCCCTCTCCTTTATTCTTTTTACATATCTTGCTACATCTTTGATAAACTATAGCTAGACAACTGATTTAAATTGTAGTTTAATAAAATCACACATTATTTCTTGGTTAGAAATCTCCTATTAAGTACATTTCCTTGAGTTTGACCTGTGGATTTGAATTAATCTTCCATTTCACTTTTCCATTCATCATGTCTAAACATTGTTTTCTCAATTTACCTTTTGCTCATCTCCTATCTTCTAATTGCCCAACATTCCCTTGCTTCTCTAGCTACTACCAAAAGTTGTATACTGAGTGAGATTTCAGATTTTCAAATCCAGTAATATATCCTCATCAATCAATAAACGCTTGCTCACCTCTATAGACCACCTCTTCTGTGTCAAGCCCTCTGCTAGATTTCGTTGGGTATAAAATCATATATCAGATATAGACTTTACTTCAGGATAGCAGTCTGCTTGGACACAAAGCAGTGGATAAACCATGTAGTCCTCAAGTTGCACAAAGTAATCTAAAGAGAATCAGAGAAAAATGAGATCATTAAGGCTGGAACACAGGGAAGTCTTCATGGGATGGGCACAGAGCAGGACAGCAGTTAGCTTGTGGACCAAATAATGTTCTGTTCAGTGGAATGCAAAGCAAGAAGGTTCCAGCGTGCCTGTGTTTGTGTCGTGTTTGTTAGATGTGGGGGAATCAGTTCCTGATTATTAGGTAGCAATGCGTCTGCCTAGTTAGGTTTCGTTGGAGCAGTAGTTGAAACAGCAGGAGCTGAACAACGGCATAGCAATTCTCATGTAAACTCTCCATCTTAGCATGCTTTACCATCTTTTCAAAGCAGCTCACATTTATGATCTTATTGACTCTACAAAGTAGATAGGAATCATATATTTCATTTTAAAAATAAGAAAATTGAGTCTCAGTGTAAGAAACTTATCTGGCACCTCCTGGTAGAATGATAATGAAAATACAGGCCTTTTGATCGTGAGCTCAAAGTCCTTCCCACTACAACAAAGGCAATAAACAATTTTTTCAGCTTCCGGAATTACACAGTAATGCTTTTCCATGCATATGTTCCTCAGAAGTAAGATTTTTGGAAAAGAATAAGTGTATTTATGAGATTGCTCTATAAAATCTCTACTGTTTGGATGGGGGGGTGGGGAGTGGGGGTAGCCAAACTCAGTTAAAAGCAAGACATAATTCTTTAGGTTTGCATAATAATTATTTTAACTTTTTATATTTATCTAAGAATAGTTTTTAAATTCTTTTTGATTTCAAATATCTAGCTTATGTATAATCATTCATATATTATAAGTCCTGAATATAAACAGAAGTTATTTTCATTACCTACTAAAAAGCAGTGTTCGGGTTCATCTTATTACCAGTGAATTTTAAGATGTGAATCCATCTAAAGACTGTTTGAATTCTCTACCTAGCCTTCAACTTTCTTAGTCTAACAATTAGATAGCTCTTTCATTAAATACACCAACACCTGTTCTATTCTTTGTCAGTTAAAAATGCAAACATTTTCATTACCCACATATTTGAAAACCTTAAGAATCTTGTCCATATAGGAAATTCTAAGCATATTACCTCAGTTATTGTCCAGAGCAGTGATCCCCAAACCTCAGGCCATGGACTGTTACCAGTCCCTGGCCTGTTAGGAACCGAGCTGCAAAGCAGGAGGTGAGCAGTGGGCAAGTGAGCTAAGCTTCATCCGTATTTGTAGCTCCCCAGTGCTAGTGTCACCAGCTCAGCTCCTCCTTAGAGCTGAAGCATTAGATTCTCATAGCAGCACAGATTACTGGTTGGGAACCTCTGGTCTAAAATACTTAATAAAGCATCACAGAATGTGGGCAACCACTACTGTTTTTGCTATTGTTTCTTAACAATGCACACATACTGTCATCATAGTGAGCATTAATTAGGCCCTACCTTGATCCAAAAGCTGAGATAATATTACAGATATTACCTCATTTAATTCTCTCGAGACTGCTTTTCGAAGAGTATCATTACCCTCATTTTATACACGAAGAATTGATTTTTGGCAGTAAGCAAGTATAGAAAGATCATTAACTGTGGTCATTCCATCACTAAAATACTTTTAGAAAAATGGAAATGTAAACATAACTGCTCCAGTGGTTGCCCCTCTCCTTGGTTCTATAAATAAATCACAGCAGCAGATACCAAATGAATGCAGTGGTATTTTCATTTTCACTTATACCCTCCCAACTCTGTTAATTCTACTTAACTGGGGCTCCTACTAGAAGCCATGCAAGCACCATGCAGTTGACTGATGTGTGTGTGACATTTTGCTAGAGATAATGTACATAAATTTAGACAAATTGACTTTATTCATCTATATTATTAACTGGGCAAATGCCATTAATTTCTTGCCAGCAGAAAAAAGTGCTGAGAGGGCAATCCCCATCCCCACTGTCATGCCACCATGCTGAGCCTTTCTTCTGTGCCCCCATCTGGAGACATTTACACCCACAGGCTACGGCATGGGACCAAAAGAACTTATCAACCTGTTGCATTTAACCCTTAGTCTTCTCTAAATTTGGTAAGTTCCAATTGCCCTTGGCAAACATTTGTTTATTCATTCATTTATTTGGCATATGTTTATTGACTACCTACTATTGATAAACTAATAGGCATCTTGTTATCACTGGTGATACTAATATGACTTTTAATATGCTCTCTTTCCTAAGACTATTTGGATTTTAATGAGGGAAATGCATTAATTCAAAGTAATGAACATTAGGCATTAACAATATGCTAGAGGCTACACATTTGGACAGAAGTTCTCTTCAGTTGCCCTCAGGTCCTACCTGGAAGCATTACTCCATCTACAAGTAATTCCAGCCTTGATCATCTATCTCAGCACTCACTGATATCTTCTTAGATATGAATCCTTATTTTAAACCTATCTTGTCAGATCACCAGACTGTGAGTGTAGTTATTTCTGCTGAACTTCAACATAAAAGGTATCTGATACTTGGGTATATTAAGATTTTTTTTTAATAACAAGATTGTCTCAGAGACAAATTGTGGGTGCATGTTTTCTCCATAGTCCTTTATTCATGCAAGAGTTTATGTGAACAGTTCTATGAGTGAGGGGAGGGAGGTAGAGAGTAGGTATACAAGTTAGATAGTTCTTTACTTCAAAGAAGATCTGGTGTGAAGGAGAGATAGATATTAACACACAGTCACAAACACATCCAAACACACACACACAACAAAGTGGTAAATAAGGAGAGAATGAGAAATGATGATGGGTGCAAATTGGAAATGTAAATGATCCATCTCAAGGGTCAAAATGAAAATACTGGTATCATATTTGGAGTTACTGCTCTTTGCTCCTGTTCCCCAGAGTTATGGCAATTGAAACACCTTAATACACTTATTTCCTTGCATTTTTATCATTTTACTAGGCAGATATCATCTTCCTCCTAGCCTTCATGACCTTCAGTACTATATTTTGTACAGAGGCATTACATGGGGTCCTAAAGGGTTTCTAAAGGTGTAGACCATGAACCACAAGCCTGAGAGTCACCTGGGACGTCTACTGAAAATGTGATTTCTGCCACATGAATCACTAGGACTCTTAACTGGCATTTTAACATGCTCTCTAGATGTTTCTAATGGATGTCAAAGTTTACAAACTGCCTAAGAATAGCATTAGACTATAAACACTAAGCCCTCCTTTGCCTCATATCTACAATTAAGGGTTGGATTAGGTCATTTCTAAAGTAACACTCATCTGAAATAGTCTATGATTCTATGTTAAACCTTTCTATTGCTCTTTGTATTTCTTTTGAATACTTTGTATTATTCCTCTTGTCCCCCTCCCCAAGTGTCTAATTCTGTAAAGCTGTTATTTCCCCCCACTTGGGATTTCTCTTAACTTATGAATATTAAAATAATGGAATGGTATGTCTTGCTTTGGACATTTAAACAACTTTGTATGTAACTAATTTAAGAAATAATGGGAACTCTAGACTCTAATGAAAGCATTACTCATGAGAAATTCATTTGGTTCAAACTCCAAATCATAAATTTTTAAATGTGAAACAGAGGAGGAGTTTATGTTTATGCTGTATTTATTATTAACTAAACCCTCCAGGATGTGTACTTTACTTGCCCTTTATCTAAAATACAGATCTTAAGAACATAATTAATAAATAAGAGATATTCTTAAAACAGGTCTTTTTAAATTTCTAATCAGAATTAATTTTGTTTTTGTTAAGTTACAAGCTTCCACATTCTACCAGACAGGATACTCAATTTAAATAGTGAAAAATTCTCTGAACAAGTGTTTATTAATTGAGCCACAGCGTTACCTTGGAGTCCCCTTTCACTCCCTCTTGTCAAACCTACCAAGGATGCAATGCAGAGCTATTTGGCAGGTTGCCACACTGTAAAGCAGCAGGACATATTTGGCAGATTTATAAATTGCCAGACTTTTACCATTTGGCTTGCTAGTAAGTTTCTCTCCTTTTTTTCCTTTCTTTTCTTTCTTTCTTTTTTTCTTTTGCTTTCCTCTTATCTTGTCCTTTTTATATAAAAATGATTTTACTCAGTAGAATTATAATTCATAGATATAATTAGCATAATGTTAATGATCAATAATTAAACGAAATCATGGCTTTACAAAATATTTTGCAAAATACATGGGATTCTTCAGGAGAATTTTCTCAGGATCATATAGAATAATCTCTAATGGAAGGTGACTGGTACTAACCTACAAATATTAATTGTAAATGTCCATGTTCTGTGCACAAATTCCATTTACCTCCAAAATATGAAAATCATAATTTATACAAATGCAAATCATATAACATATATCTATAAAGCAGACAGATTTTTTTTTCTTTAAAGAAATAAAAGTTTAAGTGAGTTTGACCTTTTCCATCATTACATTGCCATGACTGAATAGGGTTGTATGTTAAATTTCTAAAATGATTTCTTAAGCCCACCACATTACATTCTAAAAACCAAACAAAAAAACCCCATAAAACTCTACCCTTAAACCTGGACAGGAAGGGCCCCAGCCCAGGGGCCTGTATTTTAAAGGACTCTGTATATCACAAACAAACAAGGAAAAATGCTTAACTGAAACATGGCCAGAAGGTGTATAAAAAGATATTCAACTTCACTAGTTATAAGAAAAATGCAAATCAAAGCCACAATGAGTATTACCTTCCACCTGTTAAAATGTCTATCATCAAAGACAAGAAATAACAAGTGCTGAAGAGAATATTGAAAAAAAGGAACCCTCATACACTGCTGATAGAAATGTAAGTTGGTATAGCCTCTATGCAAAACAGTATGGGGCTTCCTCAAAAAATTAAGAATAGAATTACTGTATGACCAGCAACCCCTCTTTTAAATATCCACCCCCTAAAATTGAAAACATTTATTCATAAAGATATATGGACTTCTGTGTTCATTGTAGGATTATACACGGGCTCCAAGACATGAAAACAAACTAAGCATCCTTTGATGGATGACTGTATAAAGAAGATGTAGTGCACATATACAATGGAACACTACTCAGCCATAAGAAAGAACAAAATACTGCCATTTGTACAAATGGATGGATCTTGAGAATATTATGCTAAGCAAAAAAGTCAGCTGGAAAAGTATAAGAATCATATATGAGATATAAAACTCAAAGCAACAAACAAACAAACAAAACAAACTCATAGACACAGACAACATTATGGTGGTTGTCAGAGGGGAAGAGGGTGTAGGGGGAATCTGAAGACTGCAAAGGCCATCAAATAATATGGTGACAGAAGGAGGCTACACTTTGGGTGTTGAGCAGACAATGCAATATATAGATGATGTATTATAAAATAGTACACTTGAAATTTATATAATGTTATTAAGCAATGATATGCCAATTAATTTAATTAAAAAGAAAGAAATATGGCTTCATATGTCACTCAGAATGCAGAACTCAGTTTTGGAACCTGAGCTACACCAGAAACCCCAAATATTGCTTTTCTGTCTAAGGTTATTCTAGCCCCAGGAAATGCTTCATTACATCTTTCACCCTACGTCACAAAACAAAAGGCCTCAGTGCTCAAAAGTCTGTGAGTTGTGCCATTATCAATCCTGGAGATGGACACTGCTTCAAAGTACAAAAAAGACTTGGGAGACAAACACATTAAGTGTGAAAAAAGACAAATCAATTAACTTGCCAAATCTTCCCAATCCTATTTATTACATAGCATGAATGTAATAAATTTTTACATGATGAAATATGATCTCCCAGTAGTGATGAGAGCATTCATTTTCATGCTCCTCCTTGTGCTCCAATTTGTGGTTCTGAAGTATTCACAGATTAGCCTGGTATACACAAAAATTGCATGTGGCAACTGATGAACATTTTACAATACTGAACAATTCCTAATACTTTTAAATTTGTATATATATGGTCAAGCAACATGCTTAAGGCATGATATTGACTCTTTACATTGACAACTAGATGGATCTTGAATGTTAGAATAATATTTTAACCAAAAAAATTTAACAAGTTTTAATTAATTTTTAAATAAATTTAAAAAATAAAATTTTAAAATATTAATTTTATTAAAGTATTTGATATATGTAAATTAAAATTTTAGTTTTGCCTTTACTTTAATAAATGTGATATTTTATAAGAAAAATACTATGATGAAAACTATTTTTAAGATTTTACAGTTACTTTAGTGTACATTGATAATAATGTGATCAATGTGTATACTTTACATTTAATCTTTTAGATCATTACTGTCAATACACAAAAACAATGCAAAATTTTTATTATAGCAACATAATTGGAGCAGAAATTCTCTGAAATGATAACTGGTGTATTTATATTATTACCCATTAAACATACCTGGTTTATAAACAGAATACCCAAATATGTGCAATAATAATTCAGTTCAGGTACCTTTGATATCTTCTCAACTTTCAACATATAAAAATCATAGCTTTACACAAATTCTCTTTTGGTAAGAAAGTATATTGACAAAGTAGGAAGGTTGAACAAATTTAGTTACAAGTTTGGTACCTCGGTTTATACTTTTGAATATTTATTTAGACATACAGTATGTGTCTAGTATACAATTTTATTCATGTCCTTGCCTCTCAAATGTTGGAGGAGTCCTCTTTAACAATGTAAATGTTTACCACTAATGTATATTGAGTCTCAAATGAAGGCAGCCTTGTATAGGTGGAATACCTTTCAAGGTTTATTATTTCATTCAAAATAAGTGCACATATTACAATAGCTTAAAGAATTAAGTCATGGGGAAAAATCACATGGAAATTGATGGTTGGCCCAATTTATTCATTTAGTACATGTATGGCAAACACTCTTAAACAGTAGATTCGAATAATACCCAATTGACACAAATACTATTCAAAATCATGAAATTGGGGTTAGGAACTTAAGAATTATTTTCACAGAATTTGTACCTAAAGGCCTAGTCTCAATTAGCCTCGGTTCCACTTTTAGACATCTTGATATACAAAGTGTCAGTTAGCTGGTAAATAAAACATTTGTTGGAATATTCAAACTTTGTAAAGGCACTTATTCCTCCATGTTATTATCTATCTTAATTATGCACAGTGAACTTAATCTCTACTATCTTTTTCATGGCAATTATAACACCCAAGGCACTACATTAATGAGAATGGAGATTTGAAGGTAAGATTGGATAGTCGAAAGAAAACATCACCAAGCTTTGTCACCATAGAATGGCATCCTTACAAAGATATCATTTCATAAAGAAATGATTGCATTCGCAATGACTTAAGAATCCAACAATGGATCCTGACATATATAAACTGATACAGATATAACAACCTGAATTGGATAACAATAAATAAAAGGAATTCTTTTCAGTAGTTAACAAAAAGTCCTGATAAAAAAAGAGATCTTGGAAAGCCATATTTTAATATTATATCATAAAAATATCATTAGGCTACCTACAAACAAGGAATGTGATTACTCAACTATATGAAAGAATACACACAAATGAAATTTATAACTGTTTATTTAAAAATGATCTATAATGATTATTTATTCAATCTAACAAATTATTCTTTTCTTCAGATATTCTCAAATCATAGATCAAAATTAATGTAATATTCCTGGATTTTATTGTGCTTTAAAAGATATTCTCTTCCCTCAATTAGAATCCCCAATTTTGTTCTGGCCTCTTCTATTTCAAAACATCTTTTATAAATATCTGGCATAGGCAACAAATTGGTTTATTTATTTTCTTTATTTGCTAACTCTTCCTTTTCTTTAATTCTCAACATGATTTCTGACAACAGCTGATTGTCAGAAAATACTCTATAATTTTGCTAATGATCAATTTTACTGTTGTTGAAAAAATAGAAAATAACATAGTCTAAAAAAAGATTTAATCTTAAACATTTTGGAAAAATAAAAAACTTCAAATGACATTTGAGGGATCTGGAAAAATAATGCCATGTGTCCATCTTGGAAATATTAATCAGTGTTACATTGTACAAGAATGGGATTCTTGATATACTTTATAGCCAACAAATAAAAACATTACTGGAAGCTTTTTATCTTTATCATTATTATCATATTTTAAAAGTGCTCTTCAAATGGCAGCATATAATTTCTATGTCAAGTGAGGTTTTTTTTCAATACTTATGCATACCTATATGAATTCTATTGTCATTATTCTTAAGTTTGCTTTGAGGGTTAGTAATTATTGTAATGTACCACAATTTATTTATATGACCATTTAAGTTTGGCTTTATGATGTATACAAATGTGAAGAAAGCCTTTGGAAAAGGCAGGAAAAAAAAGCCTTTTTACCTCACATTATCAACATTTTTTTTCTCAAATATTTAAATGAGATTAAAAATAAAACTTTTTTTCCTCTCTCTATAATATTTGTTTGGGGTCTGCCATCTCAGTTTACTTTAATGTTACTGATAATCAGTATGAAGATAGAATGACAATATCATTTAAAACACATGATAACATACAGAGATTGGCATAACACAGAAATTATACTTCTTTGGAAGGATAAGAATAATGCTGTGAAGATTTCTCTGTTCATATTCATAGCCATGATCTAGCCACACAGCTTTCTGCTCATGTGCATTGTATACTATTTGCAATCAATAAATGCAATTCTTTAAACTATCAATTTGCACTTTGTAGACTTTTACTTTCATTTATTTTCATTTAAAAGGCTCTTGGTTATTTTTCTGGATTTAACTGAACATACTTAATACAGACTTTGCATAGCATGCAAACTATCTAGAAATGAAGGGACATATTTATGTTAGTTCGACATCACAGTCTCGCCCATACTCACATATTACTGTTCATGAAGAAATTATTATCTTTCTGGCTTATATTATACTTTAGCCTAAAAAAGTAGCACATCAGAAAACAGGGCTTTAAATTTCCAATTTTACACCAATACTTAAAGTTTTAAACAGATGTTTCTATACAAAAATCCTGGCCCAGTTTACCTACAGAGGAAATGCAAAGGATTCCTATGCTATCGACTTGAGCCACATCAAAAAATCAAGGAAAGTATTAAAGAGCCTGGCATATCTCTGCTTAAAAACAGCATGGCTTAGGTCCTCAGGAAACTATTAATGACAAATTGCAAAGTTCTACTGACCTCCTTTTCCTTTCGAGCAATCTGTGAGATAACTCACCACTCAGACCAAGGTCCACTCCCTCCAGGTTCAGAACTCACCAGAAGTCACTGCTACACATGACACGTGGTTAGAGCAAACCCTACCCACCAAGAACAGTGGTCACTTTAGGGAAATTATTCATCCCTATGAGGTTCCTATGTACATCTATGTCCTCTTTAAATGGTTTATCAAAAATTGAAGAGCAATTTCCCATAAAATAAGAATAAGTATGACTTTAATAACTAAAAATGTTATCTAACAAACCACAGGACCTGTTACCTTGAAACTTGCTATTCAAAGTGTAGTCCCCAGACAGCAACATCAACATCACTCAGGAGCTGTTAGAAATACAGAAACTCTGGCCCCATCTTAACTGATGAATCACCATCTGCATTTCAACAAGACCCTGAACTGATTCATATCTACATAGAAGTGTGAGAAGCATGGATCCAGAGTAGTTCTTCTTAAACTTTTAAATAAACTTAAACTTCTTAAACTGTTTCATGGGTGATTATTTACTAGTGATTATTTGGTAAATGAATTGTTTTACTAGTGACTTATTTACAATCTATACTTGTGTAAAATACAATAAAAATAAATAACTAGAATCATGGCATGGAAGAAGTGAAGACATACAAACTAAAACTCTGTTTTTTCTATTAGAATCAGACAAAATAACATTCTATCAAATTTATAAAGTATTTGGTGATAACTTTCTGCAGATGTGCAATATCAAGATCACCCACTATTAATAATTGTTGTTTTATTATGAAATCTAGCATAATCTATAGATGTTCTATTCTTCCAAGTGCCTAATTTTTACACCTGTTCTTCAATTTTTACCTTGCACTGAAAAAGTTAACTTGCCTTTTTACATGCATGCAAGTATTAAGATCATCTGAGAAACAAAAACAAATATATTAGAGAGACAATAAGTCCAGCTGACCAATTCCCATCTTTACAGTCAGGACCTGTTTCTTATCTTGCAAATACACAAAGAATGTATTTCATAGTTTAAACCTTCTTGACATAAATTTTCTTCTCTTTCACCTTCTCACTTTAGCATTCAATAACAGTAGTTGGTAATCAGTTTTCATACTATCTCATAATAAAAAGAATAATCACTAATTTAATGTACTAGCCTTCACAATTTGTACTATCTCGCTAAGGACACTACTAATAGCAAGGCTTTTGTGATGAAGGAAGCAGTGAATTACTTGTATTCTAACCCAAGCCCCTCAATCTAGATAACTGCTGCAGGACAGTTTTCTGTCACAGCCAGCATACCATCAGAACATGCTCCTAGACAAAACTTAAACCCTAAGCCAAATTTATTGATAATGTACTCCTTTATAGTTTTATTACTTCTATACATTTCAAAGCTAGCATTCATTGTCACTAATGAAGTTAAAAAAATTATTCCTTCATATCATTATCATATTCAGAATGCACATAATACTAAAAGAATTACTGTGTTAATAATACGTGTGCATTTGTCAAGAGCAATAAACAAATCCTGCTAGTTTTGTTTCTTATATGCATAGGTCTTTCATAGAATTAACCAGTTCCTGAAAACATCAAACTATGATGCTATTGGAAACCGATGCATAATAGTACTTCTCTGCAGATTTCCCCAATGTTTCTAAGAAAGCATTCTTTGCTTCAGTCTTTCACTAGTGCTTTAGCAGTTGTACACGATTTCTTATTCTTATCAACACAAGTGCTACTTTACAAGAAGACCAATATTTATATTAAATATTGCTTCTGTCCGTTTTTGAATTTAATAGTCTTTCTTTTAGAATCCTGGTTTTATAGCTATGGTTTATGATTTATATGTGAATGACCTTTAACTTTAAATGGCTTCTTTACTTCATTAACTAGTACATCTTAGTTAATAACTAACTATGATTTTAGCACTTCATCATCAATTATAGTCAGAAAGGAGAACTCAGTATATAAAAATAAAAGGAGCTCAAATTTTGGGTCATTTTCTTTGGAATCGTGTTATAATTACCATCAATTCATTTACTTCTATAACTATATTTAGAGAGATGTTTCTTTTTTAACAAAAAATATAATCCAGTGATTATTTTTAGAAATGCAAATGAATATATTTTATGTCTGTTATTTAGCTAATGATATTAAATTATAAGTTAATTGGGTTAAAATATGACTGAAAAGTTACAAATTATAAGAATAAATAGACACTGTGTTTTCTCATATTGTTATACATTTACAGGTTACAGTTGACTACCTGAAACTATCACATGTTACGATGTATTCTTACTGTGCACAATTATTACACACCTCATGCCACATATGATTCAATATACAAATTTGAAAGTAGTCTATTCCCTGGCCTATGCCCTGTTCACTGAGATGAGTCATGAGTTGGGATATAACGACAATATTAAACTGCATTAAAGTTTTCACATGACTACTCTCAATTTCTGTAGATATCTCATTGCAGAAAATCGGACACACAATATGTGGTCTGGCTCCAGTAAGTGAATATCACTTTGTCTACCACTGATCTAGTCTGACTTTCAGTTCTGTTGGGTTCATTTCACAAGGTATATATTGAGCACTGTGCCATGCTATGAGATGGAGCACATACCTATACTGGAGATGCTAAAAGTCTAACATAAAGAGAAAGACAAGGAAATGGATGGCAGTTTCATATATGTAATTGCACAGGATTTTAGTGAGAGTTTCCAAAAATGCAACTAAGTTCAAATAAGAGATCAAGAAAATTTTCCTAGAGAAGATAATGTCTAAACTGCATATATTAAAAGATGAATAAGTGGCAATTAATATGGGAAATTTTTCCACAGACAGAGAAATTTTTGAGGTTATAAGAAGATAGTATAAGTTTGTGTTGGAAGCAGGGAGTGGGGAGTGAGGTTTTAATGAATACTTTGGTGCTTCTGAAGAATGAAGTGCAAAGCAAGACATAACAGAAGTTGGAACTGAAAAAGTCCAATTTATGGAATCAAGAACTGGACCCGTGATATCCCCTAAGAGACAAAGCAATTTGTTCCTCTTTGTGTTCTTTGCTTCATTTATGAACATATAGAAGTGAGGCACAAAACCACGCTTTTTCATTATCTCCAGTCTACTACGGTCTTTAAAATTCTCTATTATTCCTGTCACTGCAAATCTCCCTTTATAATTATATATAATGAGTCCTTAATTTCTCAAGAACTGGTCATCCAGTTAGGTATTATTCTAAAATGTTACTTCTCTCCCTCAAACTAGGTTCTGGTCTGATATATTGCTATATTCATCAGAACAAGAGAATGAAAAGAACAGGTTATACTGACTTAAGACAATTTTGTTACATGTAGGCAGAAAGAATATTTTTAAAAAATATGGTGAGATGTAAATTAAAAGTTATTTGAAGAAGAAATATTGACTCTTTTCTATATTTTTTATTCATATGTGTTCTTCATTCTATCCTTCATTATCATTAATAATCAAAATCACTATGTTGTTAGGTTGAATTGCCATTCTAATTTCCTTTCGTGAGCCTATGGACCATAAATAGCCACCTGTTTCTTATATCTGACTTTCCTTTTAAAATTCCCTTTGTCCATGAATCCATTCACTCACTGTGGAAATAATTTAAACACTCTGAAGTGTTATTGATCTGTTTTTACTTTATGTCTTTTTTTCATTTCATCAGGGTAGGAAACTGGATGTTATCCTTTTCAATTAATTAATGTGTTTATCCGTGAAGTTATATTACTTAAAAGTGCAAGTGTACCTTTTACCATAATATATTCCTGGAAGCTGTGTAACAACAACAACAAAAAAGATTATTTAAAAATGAAAACTATTTTTCATAGGAATAAGTGCAAATCAGAAAATATTGTTTTTTTATTCCTTTCATCTCTTTAGGTATCTCTGTTTTTAATAGCCCTAGTTATGCAGTATAAGAGAAATCAAAAGTAAATTTTCTTTCATTTCATGGATTAACTTTGGGCAAATACAATTTTAGAAGAAACCCTTACAATCATTTAACCTCTTAAGACAATGCTCTTCATTAAATACAACTGATGTGCATACCCACCATCAAAAAGAAATTAGCACATAAAAATACAACTTCACTGATTCATACAATAGACTAACTGTAATTTATACGTTACCGAAGTATTTGCGAATAATTAGTTTCTTTGCTGATTTTGAATTTGGAACAACTTTTGGACTTGAGGTGGGTGTCCCCACTATTACAGATCATTGTCCAGGAAAAGTTTGAACTATAGTCTAAAACTTAGAACATTTTCTATGCCCTAAAATAAGCAGTTAGTATCTTTGTTGTTGATCCAGTTGATGTGTCTTAAAATTAAAAAACAAGCTTTTAAAATAAGGAAAATTCCCATACTTTTCCCAGTTTTCTTCTACTCCCTCAGGTAAAGTTTTTCACCTGAAATTTCCTGACATCTGCTTAATGACAATCAGAAAATAGTAAGTGCTTTTAAAAAAAAATAAGTGCTGTTATTCTCTTCTTCTTTTTCTGTTGTTGCTATAGGGCCATTGTAAGAGTTAGTTGACAGTTGTCACTGGCCTTAACATCTTTTAGAAAAAATGAAGCTATATAAGCCAGTATCCAATAATTACGCTGCCTTTTAAAAAGAAACTTCCAAATTGTACCCAAAGAATAGTGACGACTGAGTTAGTGGTGTTAATTTGTGAGTATTTACTTGGGTTGGGAATGCCAAATTGCAAATAAAAGGCATTGTGACTTGTGGCGTGAATGTTAATTGGTCGGTAAAGAATGAGAGAGTGGTAAAACTCAAAGTTGAAAGAAATGACTAACCATAACCAATCCAGAAAAGTGCTGAAAATCACATGCTCCAAATTCACTATCTGTGGCCTCTCAAGAACTGCTCTGTACTCCCCAGTCCAAGGGTAAACTATAACAGCCAGCAATATCTTGTGTTCTTTCTAAATTGTTTCAATTTTCATGCAACAGCTAACCATTGCTCAGATCATCATTTAATTATGGAAAAAAAACCTCAAATTTCTTGAAAAGGACATCAATGGTTTGTATCAACATACATAATGAATAATTTAACTTTGTATCTGCTAAAATTCTCACATTTCTCTTACATTACAATTATTTTGTGATTTGGATTTCTCCACGGCACTCTGGGCTTCTCAAGGTGGAGATCATGGCATGTCATACTGCCTGTACCCACAGCGTCCCCACCCATGCATACCTAAATAAGGTGCTCAAAAATGTGTGGGGAATTGCTTACTTTTAAATCCCGCTCCATTACACAGATATGACTCTTTGTATTCCATAACTACCTACTCCCTTCTTTATTTTATTTTTTGGTGTTATTTCTTCCTCCACCCAGAAAGTTGCATTGATGAAAGTTAGGAATAACAAAAACCTGCCTGCTTTGTGTTTGCAAATAATCTCACTGACGGAGTTCACATCTTTGATCTAGTGCTTGCCTTTGTTCACAGCTGTTGTCTATTTTAACAGAAATTCTCTTTCAGGCCTTCCTTGAACTGCAACTTTGATTCGCCACCATACTTTTGTGTATTAGTCCCCAGCATGAGGCAGCAGGCATCAGAGATTGCCGTGGGAAGAAAAGATAGAATAAACCTCAAGCAACCTTCTAACGAATGGATTTAAAACTTTGACCATACTTCCTTTGGAGTGGGAGGATATTCCTACGGTAGGTCAGACACTTAGAACTGTGTTTTCGAAAGATTGCATTACACTTCATTCTTACTTCAGAATAGGCAATGGTTAAACTAGAGTTTAAACACCTGTGTTTGAAACAAACAAGCAAACCCCTTTAAGACATTACTCGTGATGAAATTACAAAATGATTGCCAAAATTAGCTATTCACATTCAAGTGTGATGTCTATATCAAATTTGTGTTTGCATGTGTGTGTAGAAGCATGAGTTATAAAAGGAGAGGAATTAATCGGTCAAGCAAAATAATCTACTAGATATTTTATAAAGAAAATGGTCACTTCACCAACTAAATTTTCAAACAATTGTTAAAGCATTGATGAGCATATCACATGAAGAGATTCTGATTGTGCACTTCCAAAAGCTATTTAGACTTGGTCCTGCCAGCCCCAAAGTTGTTGTTCACTCAGTAGATCCTCTGTTAGTTGGATTTCTACCAGGTACCTGCTGTTTTAATACAATAGATGTTTATATAATTCTCCTTGATAATGTGTCCATATTAACTTATTTCCAGAACAAGAGGAAATGACCCTAGAGGCCTTCACTAATCTCTGAGGTTTTCTTTCTCATTCATCAAAGAATATTAACTCATTTGAATTACATTTCAATCCCTCCTGTAACAGGAGACTGTTCTAGCTATGTAGTGTTTGTGAGAAATGGGACAGAGGAGGGAAAAAGAAAAGATTTGTAAGTAAATGAAAGATGCAGTTTCACAGAGGATTATTTTTCTTTGGAAGTTTCACGATGGAGGTTTACACCTAAAGCGACCTAGGGGAAGAGTGACCATCAGTTGCTATGGTCTCACTGGACTGCTCATTGTCTTTGAATGTACACTAATGAGATAAGCAACATACTATGTGTCCGACCCACAGTGGGGTGGAGAGGGACCTCACTGCTACTCAGTGGAAGAGGACAGAGAAATGAAGTCTCCTTAGTTTCTTCTCCCACAACCTCCCTGGACTCTGTCCTCTAGGACAAGGTCAAACCGATCTCTATTAGAACACTATTCATTGGTTCTAGTAATTATTATTTCAAAGTAGCAAATTCTATAAGTGCAGATTTTTCTGGATTTTCATCACAAAAGAGGACTATAAAAAATGCAAGTAAATAGAAGTATTCCAGATTCAAATTTATTAATATAATTGAGTAAACTTGGCACTGTGACCTTTTTGTAGGTTCACTGATATGTGAATGTCACATTTACCTAAGTAAAATTTCCTCTCACCTTGGCCAGCTGTCCCACAAATGTATGCTATCATTCATGGAAACTTTAGGCACATGCATTGAAGAAAACTGATCTCCACTATCAGGAAATCAATTCAAAATGCACATCTTATTTTTAAAATGTATATGATAAGTCATATTAAGAAAATCAATTACAAAAAAATAAATTAAAACCTGAGTTTAGATATCGCTTCTCTTTTTTACTTTTTATCAGCCTAGAAATTGTATAAATGCATTTAGTTGCAACCAAGAATTTGTGATCCTTAATATATCCAATTTAGTAGTAATATCATGCAGTGCATGTGTTTAGGTTTAAGTGTAGAAATGGTATGTTTTTTTTCCAGCTGGAATATATGAATACTTCAAAGTACTCAGCTCTTGACTGATGAAGATTCCATGTCTTATTGATTTGGTTTTTAGAAAACTAGGGGATTTGTTATTTTCTATGAGTTAGTGGCATTTGAGAAACACATGTGAAGACTTGCAAAATTTATATACACATGCACATGGGGGAACTTTTATTGATCTCATATGAAGAAGTAGAATCTCCAGGTTGATTCCCTCTGAGAAATAAGTCATATTATAACTCTTTCATTTGCTGCCTATAATATAGTAGAAAGCTAAAATATGTTATGTTTATTTTAAAAACCAGATGGAAAATTGTGCTGGATAGATAGTACAACGTCTTCTAGAGACATACAAAAAAGTACAGCCAGATCCTACCTTCTACATTTTTAAAAATCTCTTTAGCAAAAAAGGAAATTATCTTTGAAGAACTAATATTATTGTATGTGTGGGGTTTTTTCTTTCTTCCTTTTACAAAGGAAAAAGAAAAAGCTTGCCTAAGACAGGACTGTCTGGTGCTAAACACTGGCTGCTGAAGGCCTACGGTGAGGTGCAAACCGAGTTCAAGACTGAAATTAGTGTCTAAACGCAAGGCAAGCATAATTTCTTTCACCACTGCAATGCTCCATGTATTAATCTGAGCACTGGAGTTCTTTTCTGCATTTTTGGTCTCTGTTTTTATAAAAACTAAAACCCTCAATATAATGACAGGAATAATTTCTGAAGCCACTAATGTGTTTTTCGGAGTCAGCACAGATTAGTCTCACTGGCAATGTTTCCTTCTCTGTGTGTATTTCCACACTCTCTACCCTAAATCTGCAGACTGTAAATTTTGTTTTTAATCTTTCAACATACAGAGTAAAAGTTTCATTATCAAAGAATTTGCTACTTGTTTTTAGAAGGTGCTATTTTACGATTCAGGATTGAGTCTCAGCTATCTAGAAAGGTAAGGATTGTCCTTCTAGGGTCTACATTATGACTCATAGTAGTTTGGCATATTTATTCATATTTCTATAGAAAAACTGGATTTTCTATTGCAATTCATTTGGGTGTCTGTATCATTGAAAACAATAACAGTCAACATTCATGAGAGCTTACTATATATATAGATTCTCTTCTGTGTTTTATATGAATTTATTTAGTGCTTGAATTAGGTCCTCTCATCATATCCATAGGAAAACCAAGGCACAAATGCCTTAGTTAAGCAACTTACTTAAGGTCATCAAGCTGGCAAGTGATAGAAACAGAATCCTAATCTAGAAAGTCTAGATTCAGAGCCATGACATTTAACTAAGACCCTGTGGACATGGATTGGTCCATAGATCCGCTGATCTCATTATTACCCCATCACTCAGGTGTCAAATGATGGAAGAGCCTATTGAAGTCATCCTAGTCCAATGGTCAATGGACAGCACTTATTGTGAAGATGCTATTTATACTGACCCAATGACCTATAGAGCGTTGTTTCTCTCACAGACTAAATACAGAGATCTAGGAGCCAAGGAATAGAAGTATAGATAGAACTTTTCATACCTAGAAAAGTGTATCTCGGAAAAATTTTGACTGACAATCCCAAGATAATAGACTCCTATAATTTAGAGCATGCTGTCCAATATGGTAACTAATAGTCACATGTGGCTATTTGTATTCATTGTAATTAAAATTAAATAAAACTTTAAAAATTAGTTTTCGAACACACTAGCCACATTTCAAATGCTTAATAGTCACATGCATCTAGTGGCTACTTTTTGGACAGATGAAGGTACACTTTCATCATCAGGGAAATTCCTGTTAGATAACATTAGTTTAGGGTATAAAGGTAAAAGGAACAGATAGCCTGGCAGTGATGGATGACACACGTGTTTGGAGGTGGCTTTGCCAGGGGCAGCTTCCTAACCAGACCTCAGCCATAGCTGGGCCTGGGCAGCTTCTTACAGCCTAACTTCACAGGTCATTGTCTGTCTTTCATAGCCCGATTCTGGGAGCCACCTTATTTCCTACTAACAAATTTATTTCCTGTTTAGGTTAGTCACAGTTATTTTTGGTTAAATAAAACAAAAACCTTTCCTGATAGAAGGTCCTTTACTTAGCAGTTCCTAACCAAGAAATTGACACTTTAGGAAATTACTGAAGTTGGATTGTTACATATTAACATAATTGTCCTTGAATCTCAAGGATAATTATCTAGGAAAAAAAGCAGGTTTGGCTTAGAACTATGTAGACCTGAGATTGGCATGCAGGGGAGATGTTTATCCTTCCCTTGCCCAGTAACTTTTGGAGCCTAAGGACATTTTGTCTGATGGAAGCCAATTGACCTGCCATGAAGAAGAAAACCAGGTTCTAGGTGGGACATTCTCTTGAGAGCTCTATGGCTGGCAAGCCTCAAGGGCAACCACATCTAAGGACAAATAATCTCAAATCTTTGATAAATCTTGATGAAAATTATAGCTTGTGTTGTAGAGAATTACAGGAAGAGTTTGTCCTATATTCAGGATGGATGGCCAAAGGAAGAATGGTAGCTCCAAAGTGGTGACCATCACTAATATCCAGCTGTGCCTGGCAGAGTGGCCACCTCGTAAGGACCATTCGTGTTCATTCCAATAACATGGAAGATTGAAATAAGGGCCAGAGTGAAGACCTGGGCTGAATCTATATGAAAAAATATGTGAAATAACACCCTGGGGGATAAAAAAAAAAATACCTGAGAACTGTTCAAAAAAGGCTAAATTTCTTATGAGGTCCCATAGGGACTCAAAGTTATAATTTAAGTTTTAATGGAAACACAATCCTACAAATATTCAGAGGCTAAAAAAAGGCTAATGGAATTTAAATTATATAAGGAATAACTTTTTTGCCACTAGATGTATTCAACAATAAAATGGGCTGACTTGTGCAGTGATAAGGTACTGGTTGTTTGAAGGACTCAGCTAGAGACTGGATGAGCAACTGTCAGTCAGCTGTAGAAAGGATTTCTGGGTGGGTTGGATTCCAAAATCTTTCTCTCATGTAAAGGTTTTGTGAACCTCTGATTCTAAATAAAATAGCTTTCAGAAATTAATATAATTTCAGATTGCAAAGGTAGCAAATTTTTTCTTAAAGTCCAGGGAAACCCAAGAATATCCATTAAAATACTTGAAATTTTGTGGCTAAACTCTCCAGTTTGACTCTCTTCATATCTGGCTCTTTCTATTTTCTTTCTGTTTCATTTCAATATAAAATAAACTGTGGTTTTGAGTAAGGTGGAAGCTATTAAAATGCTTTAAAGGAAAGGAAAATGATTGTTAATACAATTAGAATTTTAATCAGAATATGGTGAACAAATCTTGGGGATTACTTACCCTATTAGCTACAGACTGAAACATTTCTCTATAGAAAAATCATCATATAAATTGTTCTGATTTCTACAGTGTTCTGCATATTTATGTTTCCAAGAACATTTCAGTCAGGGGCTGAGCAACTTGGGGAAATAGAATTATGGCTAGATTTTCCAGGACATTCACATGTGCAACCAACTCTGTGGATATGCTTGGAATCTATTCCTGGCCTCGGATCAGATACATACATAAACTCCTCATAAACTCATACCACATTTTTATCCTGTTTCCAAGAGTAATTCTTCACAAATGCTGAAAGTCTGCTTTATGTTTTACTCATTTATTAATGACCCACATAATCTGTAATTTTTCATACCTTTGGAGACTTTAGGTCTAGCTTAGTCCCTTACTGTTCTGCTTTTCACATTTGGTTTTTCTTTTAAGCCACCCCCTCTCCCACATATATTATAATGAAAAATCAAAGCAGACACTCTTAAATTTTACCAATTTTTTTTTAAAAAATTTATTCGGCAAACATATGTTTTACGAATCAATTTTTCATATGTGTATATATATATATATATATATACATATATATATATATATATATTCACCAAATAATGTTACCACCAACTGATATTGTTTGCATTATTAAACATATTCCTGTTTCTTCTAGTATGTGTTCCTATTTCTTGTGAGTATGAATTTTGTATTTTGCCTCTATAAACTGACTATAAGCAATTTGAGGGTACAGCTAATATACTCCATATGGTCTAATGATGTCTGCAAAATACTAGATATATAATATTTTATGATTTTATTTTTAACTATTAAAATTTTATTAAACAAAACAAAAGGAGAGTAACAGTGAGCAATAATATTAGGTATATCTGCTGAGTGCCAAGTATGTGCCAGTCATCTTTAAGTGCTTTGCATGAATTATTTAATCTTCAAACAACCCTTGGATATGGGTATTACTATTTCTCCTTTACTAGTAGAAAACTGAGGATGAAGACTTAAGTAATTAGCCCAGGGTTGTATATTAAGTAAGTGGTGAAGTCGGAATTTGAACTGGATCACCGGGCTCTAGAGCCCAGACTTTCAACCACAAATGTATACTGTCTCTAAAGATAAAGAACAAGTCAAAAGACTTGGAAAATGGCCTCCTTCTCTTTGTCTTATAAAACTTTCTCTCTTCCCCCCACCCCCATTTTTTCCTCTTTGTTTTATAAAATCTTCTATCTAGAAGTTCAGATAATCAAAGGAGGCAAACAATTAAATGGGTTCCATCCTCTCTGGCCCTACCACCTCACAAGCACTCTCTGCCCTAGTTCGCAGGCAGATAGCATGACATGAAGGGCAGTATTGTAATCGTGCTATGATCAGCGTTGCAGGCAACGAGGAATATAGGCTGCTGAGCTTTCTTTACTGTATCTGAGGGAACACAGTTTTACATCTCACAAAAATAACTACAAATTTCCTCTAAATATCTCTTTCTGGTGGTTATTCAATGATATACATCCTGCCTCAAAACTTTAAGATCACCTTATGTTTCTGCCTTACTTTGAAATAAAATCACACCGAGATAAGATTATAAATCAGTCCAATTCCTCTTCTATACACAGGTCTGTGAATATTTGGGACATACTCACTCAGTCATTTATTCCCTCAGCAAACCATTATTCAACTTCCTTTCTATGCCGTGCACTCTACAGAATTGGAACTACAAAGACAACACAAAATTTCTGCCCTCATGGAATTCATACTGCTTCTTATTGTTCTGTGTTGACTTTCCCTTCATTCACTTTTTGTTTATTTTGCACTTATTTTATCTCATTTTATGTACACATCTCCATGAATTACTTACGTCTTGTTAGAAGCAGGATTTGGAGGAGAGATAAATAATATGATATCTACCAAGCTAGATGATAAATGATAAATAGATGACTATGACAATAGTGATGAGAGCTGGGTAGGTAGTTAGGTAGGTAGGTAGGTAGGTATTTGAGAGAGAGAGAGAGAGAGAGAGAGAGAGAGAGAGAGTTAGATAGCAGGTAGCTAGGCCCTTTAAAATTCCTTAACTTTGATATTATGCTTCTATCACTGCTGACTAAAATTTTACCTGTTTAAAAATTTTTAACCATTACCATCCTCTACTTAAGTGTGATCTTTAACAAGCACTAACCACTATAAACCTAAACAAAATTAAGTCCCTTTCATTTTTCTCTCTTGCATGCCTCTTATAAACTCTCTTTTCTCTACAGCCCCATTTCTCCTGTCCTTGTCCAGATCCCATGGATGGGCCAAGGCAGTGACTCTTCCAAATATTCCTATATCAAATTCAAATTGGGGATTTCTGCCATTTACTATGATTTTTATGGTGACTGTGTCTATGCTATGCATGCTCTCTTCTTTAGGGGAAACTTGCTCCCCTCCTCCATTCTAGTGAACATGTGTTCTGAACTGTAGCTATCAATTTCTTGCTTGATCTTACCCCCATGGTTACAGTATTTGAATAGCAGTACTACAACACTTAGAAAGATATTTGGCTGCAAGTCATCCAAACGGTTAAAGCAAATAAATATTTGCTTTTCTCACAATTTAAGAATGCTGGAGGTAGGTAGTTGCTCACATTAGTTATTGTGGCTCAAAAAATTTGTGCTTATGTCTTTGCAATTCCCTTGGCATTTCCCACAGACATGTTAACTTATGGTTACTAGGTAGCTTCTGCTGCTCAAATGTATCTGTTCTAAGAGGAAGAGGAAAAGCAGGAGGGGGAAAGAGGGACCTAATCAAGTCCAATTCCTTATATCAAGAAAGAGAGTAAATGGTTTTTAGAAACTTCTAATGCACACTTTCTTTGGAATCTCCCTGAAATGAAGTCAGTTTCAAGGATACCACCAGTGGCAAAAAAAAAAAAAAAAAAAAAAAGGTGAAAAATACAAATACAGAATACAGAATAAGACTGTAACGCTTAGTTTAAACTAATCACGATCTATTGCATGAGATTGAACCCACTACGTCCCTAAACAAAATCAGGGTTCTGTTTTCAATTAAGAAATTGGAAATAGGTATTAGATAGGTAGGTTAGCCCCATGGCATTCAAAACATCTCATCTCACGACCTTAGTGATCTGTCCATAGATGAGTACATGATCCAACCTAGGTGACAGAGCCCTTACACGGAAACTCTCTGGTGAGACAGCTGTCTACAGTCATAGATTAAGCCTAATAAAGAATCTTGTATGAGAGAAGGAAGCTGATGTATTAAGAAATAAAGACAGAGTTAGGAAAAGAAAATCTACATAGCACATAGGTCACTGATTCTTACAGAGTCATTGTTAAGGCCAGTTTTACATCTACCCTTGGTTATAGAATCCAGTCATTTCTCTATTATGCTCAAACTATATCAATTTAGATTTCTATACATTGCAACCAAAACTCTTGACTATCCTATTTCTTAATGTATTTCCCTGCTTTCAGCCTCTTCCAAGTTCAGTTTGTGCAGGACTGAGCCATTAGAGCTGTTTTTTTCAAACACAAATTTAGTAATGCTATCAATTTAATCTTTAATGTTTCCCCATCGCCTCCAATATTAGTTCAAATAATTTATTATATTAATAGTTTTTTAATAACCTGGCTCAGACACTACACAAATCTATGCCTTGGTCATATAAAATTTTTAATACTCCTAAAATATGCATGCACTTCCATGCCACGATCTCTTTTATCTGGGATGCCCTTCCCATGTTGTCCAAATAGATGACTCCAATTCCTTAGGACTCAATTCAGCCTCACTTGCCTCTATAGCTTCCACTGGCTTGTACAGGTACGCTCACACCTAAAGACACATAAAGGCAGCAGCAAAAAGTCTCACTCATGTCATTTTCTCAGCTCCAATGGTCCCTTTTATGGATTGCACCATGGATTGCGTCACAGTACAAATACTCCTAGTTAAGAGTGAGTCCTGCATGGGCAGGAACTGAGCCAATTCAATGTGTTTATTTAGTTGAAATAGGTGAATTATTTGCAAAAGTGAAGGAAGAAAGAACCTCCTAAAATCATCTTATTTTTTCTCCCATTTGGCTTATATTCAATTAAATCCCTCAGTGTTTTTTTTCTTGAATTGCTATTATAGTAGGCTCCCATTTTGTAATCATGTTACAGATATTTTATAATTTAAAGAATATGTCTATGCATAATAAACCTGACATCATGTTTTAGCCCTGCTTTACAGGTATAAAATATTTTGATAATTTTATTCTATAACTGGAAGTTATCCTCCCCTATTTAGGAATAGCTTTAATAATGATCACTTCTATATTTTTACAAAATGTATCGATAATATGTTGAACAAAATAAAATTTAGGGAAATCCCCTAGGATCCTTTCGTAAAGATGACATTGATCCATTGGCCAATGGTTTTTAAGCCCCCTTTTTTTAAAAAAAAAAAAATTGAAGTATAATTGACATGAGCCTAGTCCTTTATTTCACAGCAAATCCATCTAACTAGAGTTTCACCCAAGGCACAGTTCTTAACCTTGCTCTCAAGCATTCAGTAATTCTGGAAAGAGATTGAAAATACATAAACATGCCTATTTTAGAGATGAAGAAACCTAGTTTCAGAAAAGTTATGTGACTTATGAAAGCTTATAGAACTGATGAGTAAGAGAGGCAGGTCAGTTTTTCAATTCTAAATCCAATGATTGTTTCGTTACACAGCAACTCTCTCAACTGAGACTTTATCAAATGTCTCACTAAAATGAAACACTGCACTTATAGCTTTTTTTCTCATCTACCACTCAACAATGCTTTTTAAATAGAAAATCTTGTTTCTTTGGTATGATTTGTTTTCAATGAACCAATGGAATTTCTGAGCAATCATGGCTTCTTTTTGTTCATGCTTACCAACCATCTGTTAATAATCTAGTTTAAGCCTAAATGTCTCTTTTGGTTATCCAAGATGCTTCTGCTCAAAGTGTTTATTCAGCTTCTTATAATCCCAGAAACTATAAGACTTCTGTAGATTTTCACTTTTGTAAACTTTTTTGCTTAGGAGCTACATAATCCAAGGATGCCCACTGTGACTGTGGAAATATCAGTAAACAAGCTTAATACTAATCATAATTCTTTCTTTCTTTTTTAATCTGGGAAATATCTCCTAAACTAGTGGCATAGGCAATTTTATCATTCCTACATAAAAAAGGGCTTATAGGCAAAAAATCATTTTGCAAGAAGTACATATTTCTCTTGAATCTGCATGCATATCAGGACCACTGTTTGCTTTGCTTTGAATTTTTATGAGTTTGGCATGTCTGGAGAACTTACAGAGATTGGGGTAAGAGACTAAAGCACTGACCCATGCCACCTTTGGTGCTGTCACTGGCTCTAGATCAGTTACTTCACATGCCTGAATTCTTATCTCATCCAAGTGACACGCTTGCTCTGCATTCAATAAGACCAAGAATGGAACAGAAGTCTGCTAATTGTCCAAATCACTCAGGTCTGGCTGCCAACTGGCAGTTTCCCCTGGAACAGTGGTATGCTGCTCAGTGAAGAAGTCACTGTAGACCAAACTGAGACCCTTCCATCCCCCAAGGGGAGCACAGAAGAGGAACTCCAAGACTTCGCCAACCAGAAGTCTGAAGGCTTAATTTCTCCAGGGAGGAGCAGCCTACTATGCGAGCCAATAAAATCATGAACAAAGAAATCCAGACTATTAAATACCTCTTCTTTAAACTCACACTGTGATGAAGGTAAAGGTTAGATCTATACTTAAATCTCCTTACTTTGATTTCAGATAAACAAGAAGAGGAGACACAGGAGGAGCAGGAGGAGGAGAAAGCTGCTTTACAACGTTAGACTGAGAAAATTAACAATCAGTTTTCAATTAAGAATTTCCTTTGGGAACAAATACACAATTTGTCCAGCCCTGGTACGTATTATAACTCCTGTCTGAGTTTGCCTTTATGCTATGTAATTGATTATACACTTTACACACACATGCGCGTGTGCACGCACACACACACACACACACACAAACACACACACAACCCTGATTTAATGAAGAAAACAGTGAACAGTTAGGAACCTTATGCCTCAACAGTCGGGGCAATGGGGCCAAAATAGATGACCAGTTGTGGAAACCAATCTCCTAAACTTATAAGCTTAAAGGTGTTTTCTTTGTTTGATATCATCAGGGCCAACTCAGAGCACAAGGCACTAGGCAAGTATTGCTGTGTGTGCCCGACCCTACTGTGATCAAATTAACATAATTTTTTGAATTTTGGAATTCCTTTTTTATGAAAAGGATTATAGACACAAAAGATGAAGACAGTGATGTATTAGGAAGAAGAAAGACAGTTTCATGATTTTGTCTGGTTTGGATGAAGTTAAGCTAAAGTGGGAAAACCCTGGCTTCATTTTCTATACACAGGTCTTCGGTATTTTAAATGCTTCTGCTACTTCCCTTTTGCTTTATAAGCAGTTTCTCAAATACCAATGTAAGAGTGCCCCTAAAAGGGTAATTTCATAATCTAGAGGTGATCCTAGACATGACTTTAAAAACTCAATTAAGATAATCAGCCATTTCCATACTTTTCCAGGACTTAGAAATGATGTTATTTAATTGAATTGATTGGCCACTGAAAGGAATAGTATAGCAATCAATGTTTGTTTCCAGTAAAATTTAGAAGTTAATTATTTTAACGTTCTCTTAATTTTTTTTTTACTCAGTCTCTGAAATTGTGGTATAATGAAAGGTTATTAAACTCAAGTATTCATAGAAGTATGTGAGGTTAAAATACCATTCTATTTCCTGGATAATTGCCCAACAAAAATGGTATTTGCCTGTACTGAAGTGAAACCTTATCCTCAGTGTTAAGTCATGACTGTTTTAAGAGGCAAGGGCTTTCCTTAATGTGAAAACTAAAGAATTAGCATTAGGAACTTGGAGAATTTCAACTCTCAAAACATTCTTTTTTTTTTTTCTTGTCTGCTTATAGGTTTGCCCACAGAGTTAAACACTTGCAAAAACATTTTGCAAAGAAAAATGTAAAATGCTTATTCATTGGAAATCTTTTCTCCACCCAGGAAAAGATAAATTGTACTTAAGAACTACTCTTTAAGAGTGAGATGTTTATAGAAATAAGAGAGACTAATTGTCAAAAATGATGAAAAACAAATGTAAAAAGCCCTGTGTTTGGAACTCTGGCCACATGGAGCGTTTAAACAAGCATATGCTGTATTTCAAAAGAAGAAGCATAGTTTCAGAAGTTGCCATTTTTTGGAAAGAATGTTCAGAGCAATAGTGAAAAAAAAAAAAGAACATGGTTGCCAAGAAACATGAAACAAGAAAAAAGGAACATGTATGTCAAAGTTATCTTCTCTGAAATGTTGGAGCTCCACTTTGATGATCAGTTTAGCTTTTTATGATATTGGTGACATCACAGACAAGCTGTGCTGGAGACACATGTTAAGGAGGCTGATATGTGAGAGTTGCTAGAGACAGGACAGAATTCTCTATAGATATGAGATGTATAGCTCTGCTTGGCCAAGTTCTCAATCTTTCCAAGGTTTTTCTATTAATTTTCAGATCACCCAAAAGTAGAGTTTCTCAAACTTGGCACTATTGACATTCGAAAGAAAAGTGTCCTGTACATTGTAGGATGTTTAGCAGTAACCCACAACCCTGGCCTCTCTACACAACATACCAGTAGCAGCTTCTATCCAGTTATGATAACCAAAAATGTCTCCAGTTATGTCCAAATGTCCCCAGGGTTGGAAGTGAAGTGGGGGGAGGGGTGCACTGTGTGGAAGGAATTGCCGCTGATTGAAATCCACTCCTCTAGAGGATAAAACATTAATTTAAGGTTCTCAGATGAACTGTGTATTGCATATTTGAAAATCTATGCAGTAAAGATGAAAATTTCATGAGGCCAGGACAAAATAACTGTAGTCTTTGATGAACCCCACTAAAAGAAGCCAGTACATTGATAATCCTTCTACGCCTTTCAGGTTGTAAGCACTGTCCCTGGTGCTTCCACAAATTTTGGTCCTGACTCTGCCACTTGCCACTGGTGTGATCAAGGGCTTGTTATCTGACCTCTTTAAACCTCTGTTTTCTTCATCACAAAATGGGGTCAATATCTAGCTCAGAGAATTGTTGCAAGGATCAAATAAAATAGCATATCTTAATATTTAAACTTGGATCCCCTATTAAATAACCATTTGTTATCACATGGCACAATTCACATTCAGGTTCGGTGAAGCAGGTATGCCATCCCTTTTCTTAACCACTAACCCTATCAGTACTGACAAATCTCATCAACTGGAACAAGTTTAAATAATCATACAGTAGGACCTACAAATAATTAGACCTCTTTCCAGCTTTTATTTTGACTTGCCTTTAGCTACCCCAGTTGGATGCACATCAGTCATTTGTTTCTGTGCCATCAGCTCACAGTTTTTGTTTTCGGTGGGGGTACCGGGTAAAATAGTCAACATCAACCTAACTGCAGTCTGACAAACCACAGAGTTGTTTCAATAAACACACAACATGCTTAGCTGTGTGCATTTAGGAAATGGGAAGTGTTGGCCAAGAATATCCTTTTGGGGGCCCACCTAGTCACCATAACGCAAGTGTTCTGAAAACATGGTGGAATTTGGGTTACTGAAAGCTTCACTTTAAACAGAAATATACCAGCCACAGGAGAGAGGATGGGAAGGACTCTCAAAACAGGCAAGAGCAGACAATAATTCAAGTGACAAGAAGAAACAGGCCCATCTGGGGTGTCTCCCACTTATTTCTGCTGAAATTTTCCCAAACACTATGCTGCTCAGAATTGTGAAAGGGGACCAATGACTATCATGAGAAACAAAATATTCTTTACAAAAGTTTCCCAGAGGAATTAGAATGTTTACAACAGTTGGACAACAGCCAAGCAAGCATGAATTCCAGCACAGCACAGAAGAGTGATCAAGTTTACAACCTCTGGTCTGTATATAGGGCAAGCGTGCCAAGATAATAAATAGCTCCTTAAGACTAGCATTACCTAGAGAGCTCTCTGGGGGACTCCCCAAGGGCAAGATGATTGCTCATCTACAATCACCTCCACTGGGAGATTTCTGCTTCAACCAGCTGTGCAACTTCAGGAAGGCCTCACCTGAGGAAAGCATCTGGGGTCTTCAGCTTGGCCTAATCAATGAAGACAAAGGGTTAACCACTATCCCCACTTCCCTCCCAGCCTCATCTCCAATCCAGTGGCGCTTATTCATTTGTATTGACAAGTTTCTCCCAGGAGTAAGAAACAGAAATACAACTCAAGCAGCTTAGACCAAAGACAAATTTATCAACTCAATGAAAGGAAGAGTTGACTAGGAAAAATAAGTTCCTCAATCCAAGGAAAGAGTCAATGTTTAAACTTCTACATTGCAGTGTGAGTGTGGGGTGAGCATTTATCAGAAGAAGGGACTATGTTCTGGGCATACAAAACCTTGTGTGTCCACTCCTACCTTCCGTCACTTTCCACAGATAATCTTGACATATAGCAGGATCAATGCTTTAAAACAGGCTTGCAGCCTGCTTTCACAAATAAAGTTTTATTGGACACAGCCAGGCCCATTTCTTTACATATCTGTAGCTGTTTTTGCCCTTCAATGGAAGAGCTGAATAGCTGCTATAAAGACCTTGGTGCCTGCAAAGCCTGTATCTACTATCTGGCTCTTTACACACACAAAAAATGTGCTGACTTCTCCCTTAAATAATTACCTCAGTAATATCTAGATTTAAAATCTGGTTTAAGTAAATCCAAACTAATTAAAGGTTTGACAAACCTTCCCAGTCCCTAAAAGTTTCATTAAAAGAAAATCAGTCATGTATTTACTCCTGTACTTACCCTAAGACATTTAGCTATTTATACCTCCCCTTTTTAAGAGCTAAAACATATGAGGCAATATATTTATTTTTAAATTTGTCTTTCATTATGTATATTTGATAGTTTATGAACGAAAAACTAGATTTCCCATCATCCTAAATATCCGAGAATCATATATACTATGGTTATAATTTTCTAGTTTAATTTTTTAAATAACCAACTAATTTCAGATAATAAACAGATAAGAAAGACCCTTTCTTACATTTAAATCTTTTGAAAAGACTACAAAGTCTGGACAAAATTTGACAAAAGTAAATGCCTGTACTCTTGCTGATTGAATTATTACTGATTAAAATCATCATATTTTCCCTAGGCTTTACATAAATGTCCCTCGGACTTGTCTACACCTCAAGATTTCAAAGAAAGACTGGTGCTAAAGGCTCTGTAAGAGAATTCCTTCTGGTCTTCACTCTCACTGTGTAAAAAGATCAAATTGCCTGTTAATCAAACTGGATTGTTAGGCTCTTATAGGTTCCCTAATGAGCTAATAGCCCATGCCCTACATCCTCTGACTTCTCCTCATATTCTATGACTCAATGACAAAACAGAGGAAGATAAAAATAAAATAAAATAGAAAAAACATTCTACTCTTTGTAGTTTTTGTGTTTTTTTGTTTTTGACTTTAAGAATGTTCTTGATGCTACAGTTCAGGTTATTAATGATTTTAAAACAATGGTAAAATTTAAAATTAAAATGTTCATTTTATTTCAGAAAACCAAGCAACCAAACAAAAACATTGATTGAGGGTCTACTATATTCAAGCGAAGCACTGTTTGGGGCAATGGTGATTATAAGAACGTCTACAATAACATAATCTTTCAAGAAACTCCCAGTCTAGGAGGAAAATAAACAGATATACCTTAAATCACACTTTGACAATAAGGATTTTTATGGAGGAAAACTAAAGTGCTATGGGAGCATAGTGTAGAGAGCAATTAATTCCAAACAAGGTGCCTAGAAAACGTTTCACAAGGAACATGTATTGATTCAATCTTAAAACTTCTTATGTGTATGAAAGAATGGAGATCAAGGCTTAGGTTCACTGTACTCCAAGAAGAGAGATGAACAAAGGCAAAGCGATGTGTGTGCCTCTTTTAATCACTTACGTACTACACTGAAATTACTTGTTCCCACCAAATCTTAAGTTTCTTAAGTTTCTAAGAAGAGGCCACATCTTTATCATTGTACTGTCAGAGCTTTTCACGTAGGTGTTCCTTCAATGTATCGATCACATGATGCAGTCCAGTCCCTATTTAACTTATTCCAGTTGCAATTCAAGTTTTCCAAAACTCAAGCTTTAAAAAATTATAATTTCAATCTCATTCTAAATCTTACCAGTTTGCTAAGATAATATACTTAACACCCCAGATCATCAGTTTCCTAAGTCTACTTGGGAATTTATGGGGGTGGCAAGCATGGCATAGGAAGAGCTGTTACTATTTACATCACAGAGGTCAAGAGAAAAATGAAACAACACATATCAAATGCTTAACTCCATGTCGAACCCAGAAGATAATTGGTTCGGCTTCATTTCTTTTCTCTTAAAGAGCAATAATTGTGTTTTCACCTGCTCAATACTAACACAGAAATTTCTAAAACTATGTCCCAAGGACCTGTTTCCCCTGTGAGCTCTTCCAAAAGTGTCACATAGTTAAGAGCATTTGGGTAATGGCTATACTAAGGTCCCTACCTGGTGAGTTACAGGGCACATCAGCACTTTAAAGTCAGTGAACAAGTCTGTTTAGCTTGATTTGTTGCAACATATTTGACCACAGACCTTTTTTCCCATGATACTAAGCACCTTTGAAGACTTACTTTATAAACTCAGATCTAAAGAGGACATTTTGAGCTTATCACTTTCAGTCTGCCACCCACCTTACAAATGTTCTTGCCTGTATTTTCACCTAATTTCATAAGTACAGATAGTAGAAAAGTATTTTTTGTTTTTTTTTGTTTTTGGCTCTGAATAGCTGTTTTACTAAGTCATGTGTCCTGTTCTCTAACATGAATTAAATATTCCTCCTTCCATTAATACTGAGCATTTTAAAAAATCAAAGCAAAATGATTAAAGGCTGTGTTATTTTAACATTTAGTTTATAGTTTGTCTTTTTTTTAAATATGTACTATTTGAATTTATTTGTTCATTTTTAATGCAGTGATTTAAATAAAGTTTCAGGAAAATCTCCTTAATGACTCACACCACCCTTGGCCATCTGCGGTTCCTCATTCCTATCCCCTGCTACCAGCACTGAAAATGATCCAGCATTGTTATCATTTTTCATTCAACACTAGCCAATGTGCCTATGTGGGACTCAGCCTTCTTTCAGCACAGTTTCACTTTTTACTTATTTTATTTTCTCTATTATCCATTAGTACCAGCTTGAGAATATGTATGTCTTACAAAAAAAGATAAATATAATAATGATGCCTCTTCTCTCATGTTTTTGAAACTGGTAAAATAGAAATAAGTCTTTCACAAGCCCTGAACTCTAGTTAAAAAAAAAAAAAAAAAAAAAAAGACCAGAAAGTTTTATAAAAAATAGGAAAAAAAATCTCCAGTAGCACAACATAAAATACATAAATATTTTTTTTACCTTCCACTTTCTCTGTGTTACTGTCCCACACCAGATTCTAAGTTCTTCAGTGACTAAAATACTGGAAACTTATCTTTACCACCAAGGCTTAGGATGATGTCTTGTGCAGTATACTCTCAAATCTTTTTTACTAAACTGAACTGAATACACATCTTTAAAAAGTTAAGTTTTCTAGCAGGAGTTGTTTCAGGAACACCTGGATCTTTGAAGAGTAATAAACTCTAATTGCATATCAACTTGTGGAGTTTTCACATGAGTAGGACCTGAGTAAATCAGTAGAAAAAGAAATGTAGCCCAAATGCCCTGAAACTCAAGCCATTCTTGATACTTAGACACTAAAGAAAAAATAAAATGTATTTTATATTTGTGTTTGAAATCCTCTTAGTTTGATAAATAACATCTTGATTACCCAGAATTAACAGCTGGGTGTTGTGTCGTCATTCCCAGCTTTCAGGAAGAAAGGATGAGACGGACAGAAAGAAAGAGAGAGGGGAGAATAGGAGATGAAGAAAGAGAGGAGGGAGGGAAAATGGAGGAAGGAAAGATGTTATTATCAAAGTTTACTTGTTTATTTTTTTTAATAATTTTTACAGTTTGTCTAAGAGTGAATCTACATTCAAATGAATTCTTCTATCAGTTTTTCTGAAACGTCTATATTGTACAATCACCCTCAAAAGGGAATATTTTGATAATGAACTTATATTTACCATCAATCTATTATAAATAAAATTCAATAGTGAACCATAAAAAATAATGTAAAAAATGAATATCTCTGAAGTAAAAATATATATATTTTCTTATATTTGTTTCTGCATGTATTGCTATTGAACTTTTTATAAGGTGCCTTGTCATATAAAGGCAAGAAAGATCCACACTGGACTTTTTCTCATAGCCTGCATGTGATTGAGTATGATGCTGACTGCTTCTGCTCAGGCTCTTTTCAGTTGAACATGTCTGTTCTTCTTTGTGCAAAGGAAAAGTCTCAAACTCCCACTACTTCTCTCTAATCAATTATGGTAAAACCATCTTTTGCAAAGCACTCCATGATATTATTTGGCCTCCATAAAACAAGAATATATAGTTTATTTATGTAGTAAGTCCACTTCTATTATTTTCTTCATTATTCCATAATAATAATTACCTAATTTAGCTTTTATGGTGTCCAATCAAACATCTCAATTTCTTAAATCACTTAAGAAATTAAAATCTTAGTCAACAAAAAGGTTTTTTTATTGCAGATCATCATTACAACAGTTAAGTTCCTTCATAACAACTGGCAAAAGGAATTCATCTTGCTGGTTACCTTGGGACAAATGCTATTTTGACATTAGACTGGACCAAAAACAATAAAAGTTAAGTACTAACTCCTTAGGTGATCTTTCAGCATTGATAAAAGAGTAATACAAATAGAAACCCTCAAGTCTATATGTTAATCTTCGAGTAATCTGATATACAATACATATACATTTTTAATTCAGTGAAGTAAAAAAAATAAATAAAAGCTCAGAAAACTTGCACACACTAAAGAATATATTAGAATATTCCAGTTTGAAAAAGTAAACACTGTTATTATAGACCTACAATCTTAACATTAAATTTATTTTAAAAATAATGGTCCTTAGATATTTTTGGACATTTCAATTATCGAGAAACTCTTGATTAGACTGACTTGATTTTCTAAAACAGAAGAACGTTTTAGTTTATTTTTTAAACTTTTACAAAATAATTTTTTAATTGAAGGTGTTTTTATTTTCCCCCTTAAAACATTGTTTAATTTGAAATTTTAGTTTATCAGTGCACTCCACTTACCAGGAGTTTGTTTGTTTGTTTGTTTGTTTGTTTCCTATTGGGTTTCAGTTGCCAAGACTTAAAATTCAGGTTCTAAGTAGTAAAATCATCCATCCAAGACCTGATAACAAGGAAGTTCATGAAAGATGGTTTGTAACATTTTCTATGATTATTTTGCACTTCTCCTAACATCATTATTTAAAATCGGTTTGTAACTAATATAATTTCTTTTTTAAAAAATGACTAAAAATTGCCCTTTAAAAGTCAGATTCCTTGCTTTATATTGCTGACCATTCCTTTTTCTAAGTTGGATTTTCATTTGGAGGTATAATCATTCTTTCAGGAAAAGAATCACTTTATCTGAACATGCTATCATTCAAAATGTCTACATTCACAAAGGTTGAAAGTGGAGTGAAATATTAATGTGCGAGCAAAGAACTATGCGAGTATGTGGAATCTGGGTTTTCTGTACAGAAAAAGCAAGTTTGCTTTTCAAAACACCACCCAGATAGCATCAAATCACATTAACTAACCACATGGACCTATTCCAAAGAACCAATTTCAGAATCACTGGGTTTTCTGACTTGGAACAAGATAATGTCATTTCTTTTGACACAATAGGCTGAAATTCTATTTTAATATAGCCTGAACTGGTCATTACCTATAAATGCTTAGCGTTATCTTACATTATGAGATCTAGCATAATTTCTGTTTTTCTCTGATATGAGCAACCTTTCTTTCTGGGATGTTAATTTGTATAAAAGGGTATATTTAGAAATAAATATGAAAGTAACCTTGAGGCATGGAAAATTTGGTCCTCTTAAGTTTTTTTTTTTTTTTTAATTTTTGGTTTGGTGATGCTTGGTTTGCTTTCTTTTTGTTCTCAGAGTTAACCAAAATCATGAGTTTATAATGCCCTAATTGAAATCAAGACCAGAAATTTAATGCCAAAAGTATAAATAAAGCAACTTCAAGAAAATCATTAGAATACTAGGCTAGCTATAATGATGATGATGATAATAACGATTTTTATACCTCTACAGTGCCTTTCATCTGAGCGTCTCAGAGGATTTTACTGATAAATACTGATTTTACCCAAATAAACCTGTTTTTCCAATTATATGCACTTTTGTAAATTTGTTCCAAATATTATCATTAATCATAACTATGGAATCCCTCGATGTTTTTGATGTTTTAGAAACAGCTTGCTTCCTGGGAACTGATTACAGGTGTTTGATCAAAGTTAAACTTTTATCACTGTAAGGAGTACCAGAATAAATGCATCCCTTTTCTACATTAGGAATAGAAATTCTAATGACTTAGGAAAGCAAATCTTTCCAATTTGAATATTTGAATAAAAAACTCTTCTTTGTATTTTTAAAAATACATATGTACATGCCCCTTGGCTTTAATGGTGATCTGACATGTTGTAAAGTAACCCAAGAGTGAGAGCATTCTAGGAGTCATCTTTCTTCCTCTGTGATGTGTACCCTCCAAGGGTGATGCTGAGGGGTGCACCTGACAATAAAAAAAAAAAAAAAAAAAAAGGATAGTCTTTCCCCAGGGATACATTTGCTCTATGGTGAAAGGTATAAAGTAGCTAATAATCTCCTGATGGAATCTATACTCAGTATCCCCAGGTTCATCCATGAGTAATCCAGAACATCTGACTTAGTCATTCAGTCAATGTTACATGGATAACAGCAAGCCCCATTACTCACAAAGATTACTGAAAGGACTAGAAGATTTAAAGGTTGAGGAAATTCCTAGCACCATGCCAGGCCCAGAAGAACGATACCATTGAAAATTAAAACAAAACGTAACAAAAATAGGGACCAGACTGAAATGTAAACACAGAAAATTCAATTGCTAGAACATAGTCAGTTTCTTAACATAAGGTTCACAGATTGCCAAGTTTCAGGTAATCTGTAAGCAAAATTGAGGTGTGAAGATGTACGTGGAGATTTTCCTAGAGTCCATCTCTTTCATCAGAGACTCCAAAAAGTTCCTGATCCAAGAGTTTAGAAATCACTGCCTAACGGTGATAATATTGTTATCAAGAACAAAGACAACATGAGAAAAAGATTCTTTCCCTCATTCCCTAGTCACCTTAACCTCACAAAGTTGCAAAAAAAAAAAATTATAAATTATAATATTTGATTATTTAGCATTTGGTACTAATAATTATTTGATGTTTTTATTTATTTATTTATATATATTTACACATACACACACACACACACACACACACACACCATAAGCTCTCTACTACTGGATACACTAGCCCAATTGAGGTGTTCCATGTCTCCTTTTCTTTCTCCTCCATTCTCCATATATATAAATCCTCTTCCACTAATTTCTGGATAAACAGAAGTCAAAATGGTGATATGCAGCTTTGTGGGGCAAAATGAAGATGCAGAGTATCTGTGCATCCTCGTCACTAGGACTTATAAAGCAGCTTATAGTTTAAAAGTATTTAATTGTGAATTAGGATATGATTTATTTCCATTTTATAGATCAGAAAATGGGATTATAGTGATTAAATGACTGGTGCAATTTTACTCAATTAGTGGAGGACAGGGCCAGGACTCAAGCCAGGATATCTGACTCAAAATCTCATATTCTACCTACTGAGATCACTTTTATCAAAAGAATGCATCCTGACCCTCCTTTCCCACAATCCCCCCATAAAGAAGAGTTTGAAAATCAAATTCACCTCAATTAATATATCACTGTATAGGAAGATGTTAGAGAATCTGATTTAAAATAGAGAGAGTTTAATTTTCATATCCCAGACAGGACCAGAAGATCCTCTATAGAACCAAAGTACTGAAATGATGCTGAATTGCATCAAGCTCTGTCTTTGAAATACCCCCTCAGGACTGAGAGTTAGGGCAGTGAATAGTTTTTTATTCCATCTTCCTAACAACTTTGCCAAAACATGTATTTTGAATGAATTAGCCATCAAAATAAATTTTCTTTTGTCCGCCTGCTTTAGTATATCAAAGTTTTTAATCAACGCTGCTACTCCGCTCAAACACTCCCCTTGGTGTCAGTTCTCTACGAAGAGAACTGACTAAGTACTCTACTAAGCTCTAGGAATATCATAGGCATGTGGCTGCTGACCTCATAGAGCTCGTGGCTAAGTGAAGAAGACAGACAATAAACAAAAAAGATACACAAACAATGGTAAGCATTCCTAAGGAAACACAGTGGTTGTGGAGATACAGAAAAATGGGATGAGGTTTGTGGAAGAGAAGAGGTATCTAGTTAAATGAGACAGTTGGGGAAGTGTAAGTGAAGATGCAACATTTAAGTAAAAGGAAGTCATCCTTGCAAAAGAGCACTCCAGATTGAGGGACCAGCATGTGTGAAGAGCCTGAGGTGGGAAAGAACTTGCAAGAATGGAAAGACGCTTGTTTATATGGAGAGCAGGGGACCAGAATGGTGGCCTCAAATGAGACAGAGTCCACATCATGCAGGTCCTCAGGTCCATGGAGAAAATTTTTTGTTTTGTTTTGTTTTTGCTTTACACAATGTAACGGGAAACCAATAAAGAGTTTTAAGTGGGGAAGTATTACAATCTGATTAACATTTTTTTTTTAAATATCAAGGAGACATTGATAACCAAGATAGGTCTCTGCCTTCACAGGAACTGAAAATCGTCAAAATGCCAAAAAGCAAAAATACTAAAGTGTGGAAAAGAAGATAGTGTGTTGTACAAATATGAGTTTGTTTCAGGTTTTCTGCTAACAAAACCTAAGACTAGAAAATGTTAGAGGTTCCATTTTAGGGTTGGAACAATCTCAGTTCTATCCTGGATCTATGGTCTGGCATAAAGTGTAGGAGACGAGCTGTGAGTCAGAGCTCTTCATCACAACTTCGACTCCTTTGGCTCAAATCTACTCTGAGTCTGGGGCATGGGGCAGAAACAGAATGTAAATTTCAGAATCATTAGGAAAGAGGCTTAGACAAGATTTTCGGAGCATGAAAGGTTTATGGTATTCCTCCGTAAATTCCATATATAAATCTAGTTAACATCTAAGAAAATTTAGCATCTAAGAAAAGTCAGCAGAACCTGTGAAATATCAAAAAGAGCAAGGCCACAGCGTTCCCACCAATTCTGAATAAGTTCTTTAAGAGCTAGGATAAAGAAAGCTTGTTGTCTACAGCCTGTCCAACACTAGAGATGCTTTTTTCCTTTTTTTTTTCTCCCCCAGAAAAATATATAATAGAACCTAGGGGAAAAGTATGGAAATAGATTTTTTTAAATGTATTTTAGAAGCGATTCTACAAGTATTGTAAAACCGAAGCAGGAGATTGCATGGCCATGTGAAGAGTCAGGGGTATGTTTTCAGAGCACGAAAGCCCTTTGAGTTTGTAACTGACTTTTTTCAGTTGGACCTGAATTGTTGTATCACTGAAGACACAGCACGAGGTGCCGAACCCATCTCTGAGACGGCTGTGTGGGTTTATGTCGACATCGCTGGCTTTGCTGCCTGGATTCCGCACGGTTTTTACTGTTTACCCTCTAGTTCCTGTGGCTCTGAATCAATAACTTCTTTTTTTTTGTATAGAAGTTTCTGTCAAAAACATATGAACCAGGCTAGAAAGAGAAAGTGTACTTTTTCAGAGTTGCGAAACACTATTGTTCACCCTGTAGAATATTGATCTGGGATTCTCGCTGTGTAAGACAGGATGTGTGGAAAGTGAAAAGTAAATCTTCTGACAACACCTTACATGAGTTACAAACCCCATGACTCCATATACCAGCAGATTATCATTTGTTGACTCTATCAAGGCCAGTTCCAAATCTACCTTGTGTCACTTGCAGCAGAACCCCATTGCTGTCCCTGAGGGAGGTGGCTACAATGAGGTGATTAAGCTGTGCTTTGCCTGCTTTCTTCATGATGCTAACAGAGGATGTCACCCTGAATTAACTGCTTTAACCTTTCTTTGATCAAATTCCCAGGTAGCTATAGCAATTCCAAATGGCAGCCAATTGAGTTTGAAGATATTACAAATAAGCTTCTATAGCTGTTACAGTATTGAAAGCACTAATTTCCTACCAGGCACAGTGGGCTGTTTGGAACAGCCTCTTAAGCCTTTGATTAACAGTCATACAGCTCTTGCACTGGGGCCATACAGCTCTTGGTGTAAAATATCACCCACCCAATTCAGTTTGCTTGGTGTCTAGCTCAACGACTATTTGAGGCAGAAGTTATTAAAGTGACACTGAAGAAATACATTCAAAATGTGATTCTACATATTAATAATATGGTGAAGAATTTTATCTAGCCTTTAAATAGCTATATTCCTTGCAATTTAATCATTTGTGCCCAATATACCAATTGGCTCAGGGTTGGACAGGAAGCTCAAGGTAGCTTCTTAGGAACAACCCATCAAAGGAAAGGCAACTTCCCAGAGCAATGATGCTGCTGCCTGTCCATAGAAATAAATACTGCAAAACAACATCAGAGGCTTAGCTTCCTTCAGAGACTACCTGAGGATGGGAGGTACTGTTTTCTCATGTTAAAACAAAACTACGGAAACACAATGCTATCAAGAACTAGTAGGATTAGAAAAACAGATACCTTAAGCAATCAAAATAAATAAATTCAAAAAGGTCCTCTGTTGAAAATTGTTTTGATCATGTCTTAAGAATAGAATACTTAATTTCTCTTTTACCAGTACTTAGAAAAATACAAGGGTTTATATTTTTGAAATTCTTTATCTATATCAGGATACTTTGATTGAATCCTGGTTCTATCACTTATTAGTTGTTAAAATTAGGCAGTTAAGCTCACTATTTCTGAATTTCTTCTGTAAACTGGGGGGAAATTATAGAGCTTCACAGAACTGATAGGAAGGTTAAGTAAGTTAACATATGTAGAAGGCTAGAACAATATCTAGCCTATCATTAAAAAAGCCAAATAATTTTTAAATGCTGTTGCTATTACTATTATTCATTATCATTGCCATCATTTGTGTTATCTTATTGAAGTTCCACAACAAACTACAAGGAAACATGGTCAATGTGTCCCATAATACAGATTTAAAAACAAACAAACAATACTAAGGTCCTATGGTAAAAAGACAAGGCTTCCCAACTACTTAGAGCAGAGTCATGACAAGAAGCCTGAGCCCTTTCCACTGACAGTGCTAC